>JARYGA010044401.1:0-69063 GCA_030545235.1 Helianthus tuberosus | reverse complement strand
AAAAAACACACTACCTAGGTCTGAATCCTATACTTGAAAGACGTATTCTATTGGTTTTGGAACTAATGTGGAAACCGAGATCTTAAGATGCTAAACTTAAAGGATAACCGAACAGGACCCTCGACCCTTCTCGAGAAGACACCTATGCCAACCTATTAAGCTGTTCTAATACCGGTTTATAGGACTCCCT
Source organism: Helianthus tuberosus (assembly GCA_030545235.1). Lineage (NCBI taxonomy): Eukaryota > Viridiplantae > Streptophyta > Magnoliopsida > Asterales > Asteraceae > Helianthus > Helianthus tuberosus. The sequence continues at coordinate 68,873 of JARYGA010044401.1, read as the reverse complement.
CACATGCTATCATAAGATAAAGATTCAACAAAGAGTAAGCATGCATATACATTAAATCATTGAAACCAAAGTTCGTTACTTTAATATTTAAATCCAGATAACAATCCAAAAACCAAAAGAAACAATGTCAAACAAGTGTAATCATTGTACGACCTTGGTAGTGAAAAGTAATCTAGCCTAACATTGTCATGAATTCATAAACAAGATTCAATAACAGGTAGTAAAACATGATCAAACCTGGACACTTAACACGCGAGCCAACACGATCCCAAGTCTTCAAACCTTCAGCTGATGCTTCATCTTGCTCGATTATTCTCCAAAAGATCTCGAATTTTCATCCAAATCTCCACAAATTCGTCTAGGGTTATCAATGGTATGATTAGGATTAATTATGAGCTTAAATAGGGTGAAAGATGGACTTTTTCACAATGACTAGCCCCTGCTCGCGTCGCGCGGGCATGATATGCTTTCGTGTTCGTGCGATGCGACCATAATCCGTACACAGAAACCCGTTTTCTTCATAACTTCTTCCTTATAAATCTGTTTTCTTCACCGTTTTCGCCTACGGCTTCATAATTCAATTCTCTATTATCTCATCTTCTTAAATATCCATTTCCATTCCATGAGAATCCTTTACTAAGCCCAAACCTTCTCCTATGTGCCCGTTTCTTAAACGTTTCCGGAACCCGATAATATACAAAACCAATGGTAAAATGACACAAAACAACTCGAAATATAATACAAACCATACATAGAAACAAATGTAATTTACATTACACAGAAATATAATACGAATCCCTTTGGACAAATGATCCTAAATACTTGAACTTTGTTATCAGGGGGACCACTTGGTCCTCAATGGTAATCTAAGTGTCCTCATTTACATCAGCCCCATTGAAATTGCAATAAAGGTACTCAGTCTTAGAGAGACTAATTAATAAACCTTTGCCCTCCAAAGCTTCTCGCCACTCCTCTAACCTCGCATCCAGACTTTGCTTGCTCTCCACAACTAACACATTATCATATATGCCCTTACAAAATAGTTAAAATATAAAAAATATCAAATTTATTAAAAACAATCTAATAAATAATCATTTTATACTTATCTTTTAACTTCCAAGTTTTCATATATGTTCATCTTTTAACTTCATATTTTTATATAACACATTTTAAGCTTAAATTTATTTTTGCTCATTTTTGTTTTTATTTTTTTCCATAAACAATAGTATTCTCCATATATATAATAATTAAGCTAAAAAAATAAGCTAGATTAAATAAATATAATATTTGAAATTAAAGGTCATATATTAGATTTCAAAATTATAGAAAAATAAGGGTAAAAAGGTCTTTTATTATATATATATATATATATAAATTTCAACTAGTTTGTAAGGGTATATATAATATTTATAATTTTGCAAGAGTATATATGATATTTTGAAAGTTTGTAGAGGTATATATGAAATTACTCCTATTTTATATTGTTTTAATTTAGTTTTCTTTTAATTTGTATGTGTTTAGGTCTGCTAATGATGGACTGCATAAGAATTACTTTTGGCCTTGTAAGGCTACATGGACTTGTAGCTGCTTAAAGACTTGCTGGGCTGGGCTCCTAGCTAGTAAAAGTGTTGGTGCATATTTTGTGACAACATAGTCTTTGGATATTTTGTATTTGGCTTAGCATTATTGGTGAGTGAGTTTATTATTGTAAAGAGCTTGGAGAATGGCCAAAGCCCAGTATGCAAACATGGGTATATAAACATGTTGTGCATTAGGGTTTGAGGAGGATGATGGTTAGAGAGTTTTAGTGAGAAATCTACAGAGAGTGGCTGAGAGATTTCTTGTGGGTCTTGAATTGATTGTAAACTTAGTGTTGATAATCAATAGAAGATCGGATTGTAAGTATTGTGCATCGTGTTCATCTTAGTTTCTTGTTTCTGTGTTCATCGATCTATCAAAGGGATTCCGCACCCTTGGTTGATTATCAATCTTGTAACGATCCATGGGATAGGGACCTACAAAAAGAAGTATTGGGCTTGTAGCTGTTAAAGATGTGCAAAAGTGGGCCTTGAGCTTCTTTGTATTCATTCCAGATGGTCAAAAGGGTTTCAGTCATAACACTATTGAGGTGCAGCCCTATAAAAGCAACTTTTTAGGCCAGATTAAAGAAGTGTTTTTCTCAGAAATATGCGAAAGAAATGTAATGGTTAATAATTTAATAATCATCATTTAATAATCATTGTTTATCTAGGCTCCTTCTATACACACACTCCTATAATCTTATTTTCACATCCTTAGTGTAAACGGGCCGTATAATCTTATATGGCGTATAGAATGCTTTTGCACAGAAATAAATGCAGTGGAATCTTTTTTTTTGTTTTACATGTATACGAGCCGTGTACAATCGTATACAAGCAATATAACGTTATACGATCAAATGTGTTTATTTTTGTGAGGTTTGATCAGATTTTTGGGTTTTTATGATCTGTATGTGGGCCGTATAATGCTATACGACCCGTATATAAGTTTTTTTGTGTAAAACCGAACAACCGTTTAATAAATTTTAGTAATTCTTTAGATAGCGTTTTCAGTATCCGGAGTTTGTTGGGTGGCGACGACGGTGGGTGTGTAAGAGTACTGAGAGTATGATTGCTCAAGGTTTTCAGTATCTGGAGTTTGTTGGGTTGTTTGTAGCTAGGGTTCAGAATGCTTGAATATGGTGATATAAGAACACTGTACACTGCATGTAAACACAGGGGCTTTGTGATGATATCTTACAAATTGGGAACCACATATTCGTGTATTGCAGTTTGGAAAGATGATCGAATAGAGATAATAGCCAACCTAAATCCATGAATTCCTGCGTCTTGTATTAATCAACGATGTTCTAATATCGAGTTATACGTTACTTGTAAAAATTTTCCCAGCTCGCTACTGATGTATACCGTGTGGGTTGTCGCCAGAACCCTGCCAATGTTCATCTGTTAACTACTATATGGGGTACTTTCATGAACCTAAAAAAGCTTGTTGCTGGTGATTCCATCATGTTCATGCGAGCAGATAACGTTGAAGTTTACCTCAGAATTAGACGTGCTAAAAGAGTGGGAATAAGTTGATTAACAGAGGATTCATCGCGTATAAGTTAGTTTATGGGAACCTTTTCTAGCTAGGGTTTGTTGGGTTATTTGTAGCTAGGTTCAGAATGCTTAAAGTTTTATTATAAACACCTTGGTGAAAGTTATCATCTTTTGGGTCAAGTGAAGCAATGAATGGAGGAATATATTTTACTTATTTTATGTTTAATATATGGAGCATATTATATAAATTTTTAGATGGTGTTTGTAAGGTTTAATTACGTTGTGTAACTTTGATTGACATCTATATACGGAACAAGATTCTTCGAGAACTAGAAAAGGAGAGAATACGAAACGAGATTGTTCGAGAACTAGAAAATGAGAAAATACGGAACAAGATTCTTTGAGAACTAGGTATGAAACTGGGTAGCAAGAAGATGAACAAGAAGGGGCATAAGAAAGGAAAGAAACATTAGAAACCATGTTAATTAACAAGTTTTTGGTTGAAGTTTGAGTAATTATAATTGATGATTAGGACTTTCTTATGGTTTGGTATGTTTTATTTTAAAACGTTGTGTTTAAGGTTTCTTGTTATGAAAAGTCCTTGTTTTGAAGTCCAATCTTGGGTGGAAATGATTTCAACATTAATTAATGTCCATAAACCATGATACAACTCATCTTCTGCCAGAAAACAAACTGTCACCGCTGAAGCTTTTGGTATTTATATAATATCCATTATCCCCCTGTTGGTGGTTTCTGTACCCATCCCCACGCGATATGGTGTCTAAACCTTTGAATCTTAACGCTTCTCCTTACATTCCTCATCATTTCCTGAATTCAAGTTCATTAAGAAGTAATGACTGCTGACTAATTGCATGACTGTTTGTCGGCCTTCCAATGCTTACACAGGGTGATAAACAACGTTGATCTGGAATTGGAGAACCGTTGTGGGTGGTAGTTACCCGATCCTCTACAGCCTCGGTAGTTGTTACCATATCCATTATCCCCTTGGTAGGTATTACCATATCCATTATCCCCTTGGTAGTTGTTACCATATCCATTATTTCATTACGTTAAGCTTGATCTTATTTCATGTTTCTGACAATTTGTAATGATGTTAGGAAATTAAATGCATGTATGGACATATTATACAAACATTTTTTGATTGTATACGGCCCGTATAAAGTTATACGGGACGTATACAACCTTTATTAATTTTTTATTCGCTCGTATACTCAATATACGAGCACTGTTTTATGTCTTGTATACGGGCCGTATAACATTATACGACCCGTATACAAGTAACCAACTTTTTTTTAATTAGTATATGTGGAATTGATGAAAACGCAGTAACGTTGAGGATTTAGAACTACGAAGTTTGTTTGAGTTAGTTAATATTACACCAGTGTGGTGATATTAGAACACTGTACATTGCATGTAAACACAGGGGCTTTGTGATGATATTTTACAAATTGGGAACAACATATTCATGTGTTGCAGTTTGGAAAGATGACCGAATAGAGATCATAGCCAAACTAAATCCACCAATTCCTGCGTCTTTTATTTATTAACGATGTTCTGATATCGAGAACTGTCGGAGAAGGCTCATCGTTTACCGTGGAATGCATCCTTAAACTTGATAGCAACTTTTGCATTTGTAAAGTTTATAAAAGCAAACCCAACATTGACTTGACTCCTACCATCCCAAAAGGATCTGAATAACCGATAAAGCCCATTTGTAAACCAACTAAAATCTCATAACTGTGAATCTCTTCCCTCCAAAACCGCCACCTTGTCGCGTATGGTCTCCTTGAGCCTAGATTCTTGCTTAAACGAAGTTCTGATTTTGAGAATGTTCGTTTGGGGAGAATGTTCTGGAAATTGAAGGAAAAGGAAGGTTGTACCTTTTTAAGATTAACTAGTAACTCCAGAAGCCGCTGATATGACAAACCATCGGTGTAAGAAGAATGCGTACAATATTAATGATTCAACTACTGCTATTGAATCTTCCATGATTGTTGATTGTTGAATGGTTGAAAGTGAACAATAATAATGATTCAACTGCTGCTATTGAGTCTTCCATGCTTGTTGATTATTGAACGGTTGAAACTCTACAATAATAATGATTCAACTGTTGCTATTGAGTCTTCCATGCTTGTTGATTGTTGAACGGGTTATGTGGAGGGTTGGAGACATAGATCGACGCCGTATGTGTGGATGATTTTTTCTGGGTGTGATTGTGAGTGAGTTTTTTGCTTTGTTGATATGTCATTTGTGGGTTTTTTCTTGTTGTTAAACCCTCGTTTTTTCATCTTCATGTTTATCAACTGCTTTTGTTGTTGTTAAACCCTCGTTTATTCGTCTTCATGGTAACAAAAATTCACCACTGCTTTTGGTGTTGTTTTATGTTTATCAACTGGCTGTTTGACCGAGTTTTCTTTCTCGTTGATGAAATGGGAGTTGTTTCAAAGTAAAAAAGAAAACTGAAACCGGTTTTTCTTGATAGTTAAAAGTCGCCTTTCGTCGGTCGGCGCAAGATAAATTGGTGGAACCCGAGTGTTGCAGTCCACCATCTTGATTTTTGGTCAAATGAGATTTAGTGTTGAACGTAGACTATTTAGATCTTGTTGGTGAAAGATGAGAATGGCTAGTTCTCTCTAATGTGTGATCTTCCAGTCTATATAGTGTTCAGAACCATTACCCTACCTCATCGAAAATCCGATGAGGTAGGGTAATGTGATCGGACGGCAGAAGCCGTTCGATTTGATTGTTCTGAACACTATATAGACTGCCAGATCGAAACCCTAATGTGTGAATATTAACTCAGAAAAAGGAAATCCGATGTATACGGGCAGTATATCATTATACGGCCCGTATAAAACTATCGTATACATTGTATACGACCAAGTTTATTTTCACATGGTGTATACATGCCGTATAACCTTATACAGCTCGTATACACCATGTGAGAATAAGATTTTACCATGTGTTACTATTAACTCCCTTTATATATGTTTGTTTATATATTATAATAATAAAAAGGGCTTGGTTGATAATTTAATAATCATTGTTTAATTATTATTTATTTATGTTTGTTTATATATTATGTATTATTAATACACTTAAAACTAAAAATGTGAAAGTTTCGTTAAATTTTCAATATTTGTGATTGTGAATCAAGTATAATATACAAATAATTCCAAATATTCTTGAGGAAAAAGAAACGAATATATCATTTAAAATACATAGATAAATATAAAATATTTAAAAGAGTAAAGTATAGTTTCAGTTCTTGGGGTTTACACCCAATCACAGATTCAATCCTCATTTGAAAAAAAAATCAACACTCTCATCCCTGTGGTTGTCGATTGCTCGCAATCAGGACCTTGGGCCAAACGGACGTTAGTTGACCATCAACTAATGTAACAGTGGGGAGGGCAGAAAGGTAATTTCACAAAAATATAAAACTTCTCCTACCTTTGTTTTTGAATGGCAATTTGGATCACTGATGGACCACTGGAGTATCATCGTGCCACCAACAGAACCACCCGAGCATATCCATCTCCACTACGCATAATGCCTATACACCAATTCAGGAGGAAACCCCATAAATATGGGAAAAACCCCCTTGTGGGAATCGAACTCAAGACCTATTGGTCTTAAAGCCTTATCCCACCCCTAAGATGCCACTAGGCTATAAAGCCATGGACTCTCCTATATTTTAATCCCCAAACTTCCTTCACAAGTCACATTCCACTCCTTTACCTCCCCGAAACCCTCCCACTGTCCACAGTGCTCCAGCGATACAGAGATCCGGCAAGACAAAAGTCCGATTATCAAGACAATGAGGCAATACGCTATGATACGAATCACATTCCACGTTCTTGGTACGACATTGTCTTAATTTTGCATTTAAAAACTAATTTCGTGAATCATGCCTTGTATAAAACTTGAATTTTGGGTTGTTTATCTTTGATTTTCGGTCGGATTCAGGGTGCAGGTCACAAGACAACACATAAGAATCCAATGCAGGGTCCTGACGAGGACCGGTAGGGGGTTTCGGGTTGACCTCTATTTCCAACATCACCGGTGAAGGGTTCCGTCTCTTCTGTTGTACATTTATGATGCATATCTAATATCGTAACTATAATTGTTGTTGTTGATTAGTTTGGTCTGGCCATTTTTGGGTTGTAGTAGTTGATAATCAGTGTTCTTACAACACTTTAATTGGGTTAATAGGGTTGGTCAAGTTTTAGGTGTGAGATTAGTGATCGTCGGTAACCCATGTTTTGGATATGTATGAATGTTCTATGACTTATTTATGACATTTTATCAATGACGATGGATCTTATTTAAGTTTGCTTACTGTTGTTTCTATATGAGTGATGTTAGTTGAAGGGTTTATAGTCAGACCATTGAATGCTTATACAATATGCTAGTATTTGGAAAGCTTATTTAAGTCTGCCTACTAGTGTTTGTTAAGTTTCGGAAAGCTTTTGTTTAGTATTTGGAAAGCTGTTTGTTACAACCATTAAATGCTTTGGTTTGGAAAGTTGTTTGTGGTTTGGTTGGATGAACATGTTCTTGGCACCTACTGGTTTTAGTCATTTGAATGAACTTTTATTGGATATCCTTTTTCATTGTGCATTTAACTGAGTATATGTATTTGAATGAACAAATATACGACAATAGATAACCTTTTATTCAAGTGAACATGTATTTGATTGAACAAAACCAATGCATTTAACTATAATTGAGTTTGGATGTTGAAAAATGTGACTAAGGTGAGGTCTTTTGATGTTCAAACATGAGCCAACGAAACAGAGGTCAAATTGAGGACAAAACATGTAAACAAATTCTACTAATGTGTTTATATTAGGAATTGTTATTAACTGTAGTAAACAATGACCCTCAATAGTAGCTTCCTTTCAGTTAAAGAAGTCAAATCCATTTGAAGTTGAAAATGTCAACAATGTTTCAAATCTGGTTAAATTTGTTATTACGGGCTATTGTTTTTGTTGTTGTTAATACGTTCATATTGCAAGGTAAGTAAGGTTAATTAGTGCTTAGTTTCTAGATTAGGAATTGTTTTGAATATGGAGGGAATTTATGTAGAAGAACGTTCAGGGACTGAAATTGTAAGTAAAGTTATGGGGGATATTTTAGTCTTTTCACTGATATACAAACCGTCAGTTAGGGGGAGGGACCTGATTGCGAGCAATCGACAACCACATGAACGGGAGTGTTGATTTTTTTCAAATGAGAGCCGAACTTATGATTGGGTGTAAACCCAAGAGACTGAAACTGTACTGTATTTAAAATGATACATACTGATGTTCGTTAGGTGTGATATATTTTTATTAATATTTTAAGCCCTTTTTAACACGTTAGTCAAGTTTTAAATTTATAAAACACGATATTCTACTAACACTAAACACACATATGGGCAAGTGCACCCATCGTAAGCGTAGTATAGTGTTGGTAAGATACCGAGGTCGTCCAAGGACACAAGAGCTTTTAGTACCGGTTTATCCTCAACGTCTAATCAAATCAAAAGTTTAGAAAAGGTTTTAAACATGAAAATAAAAACTAAAAATGCTGAAAAATAAAATAAAATAAAAACAGATAGACAAGATGAATCACTAGGATCCGACTCGCCTTTAATGTAACCTTTGATGATTTCCGCACTTTTGCACTTTTTAAGAGATTATCTTAGTTATAGTAGTAGGCCCCTCTTTTGAAGGAGGTCCTAGTAAGCTTGACCCAGGTCCTTGCAGGATCTATACACTAAACAAGGCAAGAACCTTACCAAACCATTCCCTTAACCCCCGACCAGGTAGCCAACATATCTCTATATAGACCGTAGAGATATGAATGGTGAAAATCTTTTATTTTATATAGACAGTAAAATAATGCCAAGACACCACGGACAAATGATAAGGAAGTTTCACCTTCAACATAAGAAACTAGTTATTAAAGTTATTAATACAAAACCAAATAAAAAGTGCGAAAAGATTAAAAATCAAAAGTATTACATTAAATGCTTGTCTTCACCAAGTGATGTAAGAGACTTAGGCAAACATGGCCTTTGATTGTCAAGAACTCTTACTATCAATCTTGGATCCCGAGACTACTACACACACTCTAAGGTGGATGATGGATGATGGTGGTGGATGTGGGTGTTGTAGTGGTGGTGGAGTGTGGGTGAAGTGGGAGAGAGGTGGTTTGCCAAGGGATGCCATTGAAGTGAACCAAGCACCTCTATTTATAGCCTGCACAGAAGCCCGGACACGGCCCCGTGTCCATTATTTTTCTCTTTCTTCATTAATTGCAATTGTCTGTATATGGCTCCACACGCCCCCGTGTTGGCTGGGCACGGCCCCGTGTGCAGAAGCCTATCTGTACTATCAAGATTTGCAAGATTTTGCGAATCTTAGCGTTGACCACGGCCCTTGTCGAGATGGGCACTCCCCCATGCTGGGAATAGAAGCTTCTATGGCTTTGTCTTTTCTGCAGGCTCCTGGCCACGCCCCGTGTCCGCTGGGCACGGGGCCGTGGTCAGCCTTCTGTTTCTTTGTTTTTGCTTAGGAAGATGCTGTCAAGGGGTCGGGCATGCCACGTTTATTCCTTTTCTTGTATTTATGTTAGATTTTGCTGCATATTTGTTCCTTTTGTTCAATTGCGCTCATTTTGTCCTGAAAATACTAAAGGAAGACAAAAACACACTTTTTTCCAATATTAGTACTAAAAAAGGGTTAGTTTTATGCCTCATTTGATGTAATTTACATGTTGCATTTTAGACACATTAAATACCCCCATACTTGAATCTTTGCTTGTCCTCAAGCAAAACTCTTTATAATGTGGCTTACACACCCAAATGGAATGGGTAGAAGAGAAGTTTTGGGCTTGTCTTGAGTGTCGGGAATCCAAGATCTTTATTGGGTTTTATTTTTATGCTATTTACAATCTTATTCGTTATGATTTATTTAGAACGTTTCCTAAGAAAAATTACTTATTTAGGCATAACATACCTTTTTTAAAATTCCATTTATATACAAGTTCACATACCTCACGGGAGATCACTCAACACTCGGCCGAATATGTATTTTTGTGAAACACTCGAGACCGACATGTAACTTATTTCTACCATATGCTTGCCAAGCAATCAATCCTCCTCCTTTTTAACTATAAACCTTTGTAAACATCAAGAGGACTTGGGGAAGGGTTAGGCTTAGGTTAAAGGTATGTGGTTTTGGGTTAGTAGAAAGGGCTAAAAGTGTAAAAAGCGTCGGTCGTCGTAAAATTTTTTGTTTTTGTGACTTTTATTCAAACAAAGCATTTTCAATGGCAAGTTCTAGATTCGTAAGAAACCAAGCGGCTATTCACACAAGTAACGAAAAATGAGCATTTAGATGTATATTTGTTTGCTCTATAAAGGCTCAAAACTCACTTTTTGTGGGAATGGGTTTATTAGGTGATCAAGTATATATATAATCAAATTTTAACTATATTTATCATGCCTTTTCATAATTTTCTTATGTTGGTTCTTTTTATCACGACGCTATTGGTTGTAAATTTGTAAAAATATAATCTTTTTAGAACTTGTTATTCCCAAATTAAACCAAGACAAGTAAAAAAATGAAAAGTTTTTGAAAAAAATTGGGGTGATTAGCGGTTCCAATAGAGTTTTGTGTAAGGCTTGTTGATGTGTGTAAAATGCAACATATAAATTACATCAAATGAGGCATAAAACTAACCATTTTTTAGTACTAATGTTGGAAAAAAGTGTGCTTTTGTCTTCCTTTTGTATTTTCAGGATTAAATGAGCTCAAATGAACAAAAGAAGCAAAAATACAACTAAATCTAACATGAATACAAGAAAAGGAATAAACGTGGCATGCCCGACCCATCGACAGCATCTTCCCAAGCAAAAACAAGAGAACAGAAGACTGAACACGCCCCGTGCCTAGCGGACACGGGGGAGTGCCCAAGTGTCTGCAAAAAAGACAAAGTTGTAGAAGCTTCTATTTCCCAACAAGGGGGCGTGCCCAGCGGACACGGGGCCGTGGTCAACGCTAAGATTCATAGAATCCAAGCAAATCTTGATAGTACAGATACGCTTCTGCACACGGGGCCGTGCCCAGCGGACACGGGGGCGTGGTCAACTAATGCAGACAAACTGCAATTAATGAAGAAAGACAAGATGGATGGACACGGAGCCGTACCCAGGGGACACGGGGCCGTGTCCGGGCTTCTGTGCAGGCTATAAATAGAGGTGCTTGGTTCACTTCAAAGGCATCCCTTGACAAACCACCTCTCTCACACTTCACCCACCCTCCACCACCATCACAACCCACATCCACCACCATCATCCATCATCCATCATAGGGTGTGTGTAGTAGTCTCGGGATCCAAGATTGATAGTAAGAGTTCTTGACAATCAAAGGCCATGTTTGCCTAAGTCTTTTACATCACTTGGTGAAGACAAACATTTAGTGTAATACTTTTTATTTTTAATCTTTTCGCACTTTTTATTTGGTTTTGTATTAATGACTTTAATAACTAGTTTCTTATGTTGAAGGTGAAACTTCCTTATCATTTGTCCGTGGTGTCTTGGCGTTATTTTATTGTCTATATAAAATAAAAGATTTACACCATTCATATCTCCACATTCTATATGGAGATTTGTTGGCTACCTGGTCGGGGGTTAAGGGAATGGTTTGGTAAGGTTCTTGTCTTGTTCAGTGTAAAGATCCTGCAAGGACCTGGATCAAGCTTAGTAGGACCTCCTTCAATACCCACTGGTATTGGATGGCGGGGGTGTGAATGGCTTGATCCCCTCATATGTAAACTACTATTAATACATTAACCCAGCTACTTAGGATTGTATCCTTGCTGTCTCAAACTACTTAGCTGAGGGTAACGTCACCTTCAAAAGAGGGGCCTATCACATTACGCATTAATAACTTAATTAATTATCTTTCAATAATCCAACCCTTTAGGATTGTATCCTTGCTGACTCAAACTACTAGGTTGAGGGTAACTTCACCTTCAAAAGAGGGACCTACTACTATAACTAAGATAATCTTTTAAAAAGTGCAAAAGTGCGGAAATAACAAAGGTTACACTAAAGGCGAGTCGGATCCAAGTGATTCATCATGTCTATCTGTTTTTATTTTATTTTTATTTTCAGCATTTTTAGTTTTTATTTTCATGTTTAAACCTTTTTCTAAAATTTTGATTTGATTAGATGTTGAGGATAAACCGGTACTAAAAGCTCTTCTGTCCTTGGACGACCTCGGTATCTTACCAACACTATACTACGCTCACGATGGGTGCACTTGCCCATATGTGTGTTTAGTATTAGTAGAATATCGTGTTTTATAAATTTCAAACTTGACTAAAGTGTTAAAAAGGGCTAAAAATATACATAAAAATATATCACACCTAACGCACATCAAGTTTTTGGCGCCGTTGCCGTGGACACAAGGATTTTAAGAAAGTTAGGAATCAACGGCCTAATCGTTTTTCTTATTTTTCTGTTTTTTTAGGATTTTTCTTAAATTTTCAGCTTCTGTAGAGCTCAGCATGGGCCGTGCCCGCTGAACACACCCCGTACCCAATCTTTGGTACTGGCAATCCTGTTTTAAGTCAGATAGTAGCTGAACATGGGGCCATGCCCAATCAACATGCCCCGTGCCCAAGTTTCAGATACTGAAAACAGAACCATAAGATCCCGACGGTTGGTAATTTCTGACACAAACATGAGCGATACTGATTTTTTTTACTACCGCTCCTCTTATGGTACGTGGTGTCAATTATGTGGTGGAACTCACGAAGATTTAAAATGTTATTTTTTAAATTACAAGCCCCACTATATAGACCCATTGTTTTCCTGTAGCCTTAAGAGGGGCGAGAGTAAAAATAATCCCTATCTCTCCCTCGAATGCTCTCAATCGTCCCTTCTAGATGAAATGCTTCTCGATGAATTATTTCAAATGGAAGATCTAATTCTTAACTGGATAAAAGAACTTGAGATGGATATCATTAATTCACCTCAAGACGACGATAAAAAAGAATTAGTGAGATCGAATTCGGATAAAAACAACTTCGTTGTCCCCGAAATCACCTCTAACTCTTGCAAAGACTTGAGCGATAGTCGTCCCTGTGTCGATTGTGCCGTGAAGGACTCCCCATCGACTTCCGTCGATGTATACATAGACCTGAGCGATTTGACATACACCTTCTTTTACGAGAGCCCGGATAAGGGTTGGACTTCTCCACCTACATTTATCATAGGAATCACCCTTTCCGATAACCTCTTGCGTTTTCGTCTAAATCTAGAGCAATTAAGGTATCTCAGGCACTTCGGTGTAGTTCCGTCCAGTAAGGAGCCATCCGATCCGGAAAATTACTTAAAAGTAGACGAAACTTCATAAACAGCTTCTAGACACGGGGCCGTGTCCAGGTCATCACGCCCCCGCGTCCACCTAAATATTCTCGTCTGACTTTTGGTCAGAATACGGACAAAAAGTGTCAGAATCTTGTCTGCACATGGGGCCTTGTTAAACAACCCTCCTGAATTTTTCTGACACCCTAATATATATTAAAATACCCTATTATGTCCTTAAATACACCCCATACACGAAAACGGACCCCTAATTCCTTTATTTTCATTAAAAATAATTAAAAACAAGATTTTTGGGTCTCTCGCGGGCCGCGTAGCCCTTGGCTACACCTTACGCTGGCTGCGACAGCTACGAGATCAGGCGACCCCCGGTGCTGCCACGTGTCATCATCGTGGCGGAGCTAGTGCACTGACTGGCCAACCCTATGACCTACTTACCCTACTACGCGGGCCGCGTAAACCCAGGCCTCACCTTACGCGGGCTGCGAGGAAACCAATTTCAGGCCCTATAAAGTGGGGGCTCGGGCCTTCAGTTTCCGTCGCTCACATTTCTTTTCTTTCTCTCAATTTCTGAATAGTAGGCATAATCTCGAGTATAATATCCCACTAAATAATGAAGTTCTGCTCCGTTGTAAGTATTATAACCCCAGTTACGTATTAGATACGCTGCCCGTTTGATCCAGGGTTCCGTAACGATTGTCGTGGTTCTGCCCGACGTAGTCGTTGGAATGCCATCTCGGGGAGGGTGTCGTTGATATAAATAAAGGGTTATTATACTAACATATGTACATTTGTGTAATTAATAGATTAACACCAGGAAACCCTTAAACGAAGTCTAATACAGCAATGTGAGTTTATCTTCTTTTTGTAAACCTTTTTGTAATCTGTTTTACAAAACCTTAAATGTTTTACAATGTGATTAAGCAGTGATTGAGTCTTTGTAGTTCTTCAATTACTGCCGGTATGTTGGGGTTTTGTATACAAAATGTGGAACACGTTACCATTGGACAACGAGTTAGCCAATGTGTAATATGACCCACCATTCAGGATTGACAGTACTGAATGAGTAATTGTGTAGAAATAAACATTGTGATCGCTCTCAATACTGTGTTAATTGATAAAACTCTTCTTGATTAAACTGGGATTCACTCACCAATATTTCCCACTGACAAATGTTTTTAAAACGCGTTTCAGGTAACAAAATGTAAAAGCCAATTAGAAGAAAGCCAGCTGGAGAGCACTGAGGGCTTGGAAAAAATGTGGCTATAAAAGTTACCTAAAAGACGATGTTTTAAATTCAATAAATATAGGGTTTATCCCTATAAACATGTTGTAATAAGAAATTTGGGTTTTACCCATGTGGTTATTAATATAAAATATGGTGGTTTTACTTTGATAAACATTTCCTAACTACGGTCCTGATGAAATTTCCGCTGCCAAAAATGATAACAAATGATACCACCACAACTGGTCTCGCCGCCGCCCGTTCCCAGGACAGATAAGGGGGCGGGGGTTGCGACAGAAGGTGGTATCAGAGCTAAGCCACTGATTCAGCCACAGAAGTGTTCTGCTGACACCAATATATTATTTAATTTGTTAGGAAATTAATTATGAAAATACGTGCATATATGTATTTTATTGTTATGTGTTATTTGACTATTTGTTAGTTACAGTATGAGTGATCAAGGACCCTCAGACGTGTATCGTCAGTTGTCCGATTCACCTAGGAGTGAAGGTACTTCTTCCCAGCCTGCCCTCTCTGGGTATTCAGCTGATCAGGAAGAAGGGATGTTTGCCTTTAAAGCTCAGTCTGAAGAGCCATTCCCTCAGAAAAGGAGAGGGTGGTTCAGTAAGGGGGCATTCGAGCGTAGGAAAAGAATGCGAAAGTTGCAACAGCAAAGAGTCCTAGCAGCCGCTAAGCGAGAGTCAGATACCCATACACAAGATATGCTTAATAGGAGCTTGTCCAATTTTCATATCCTAGCAACAACTGCTGCCGACCCAAATCTGGAACAACTAGTAGCCCCACAACCCTTACCTTAATTTCCCACTCAGTTGATAGAGATAGAAAACAACCTCGAAAATCAAGTAGAAATGCATGATTTCAACCTTGAGGAAATACCTAGGATACCAGCCCCTAATCCCTTAGACCCAGATTATGATCCATGGTTCGATGATCATAGGGATTATGTGCCACGCTACCACCTAAACGACGAAACCATGCCGAACTTAGCAGCCTATCCAGGTCTGGACACTCTAGATCCCTACTATGACAACGATGAATACATTAGGGAGATCTTAGAGAATCCGTACCCTCAGGAGAATCCCATGCCCCAGTACCCAGACCCAGTACCAGCACCTTCTCCCCCAATGAGTGCAGAAAATGTGCACGAGCTCCGAACTTTCGGAGAAGAGATCTTAGAGAGTAGTGAGAGAATGAGGCAGGTAGGAGAACGACTCATCTGGAAATATGACAAGCGCAATATGGATTAATGGATGAATCCAGATCAGTGAAGGTGATGGTGGAGTTGGTAATAATAATAACATAATAATATATGTTTGTATGAAAAAAATATAAAATATATATAATAATAATAATATGTGTAATAATAATATATGTTGTAGTATGGACCACTTTGTGGTTAGCAATTCATAGTAGTATTGTAATTTCAAAATTTCATTATCAGTTTTTAGTAGATGTATAATAGATAAGAAAGAGTAAGTCGCAATGATCGACACTTTTGATCAAAATGCGTGTCATGTGATTGATCGTATTAAAGTATTATTTTGTGATATTAATATGTGATAATTGTTTAAAATTTAGATGGCCGACCAAGTGAATCAAGAGAATCTGGATAATAACCCGGAAAACAAGAATGACAATAATCTGAATAACGAAAACCCAAACAACGATAACAACGGAAACCCAGTGGATAACAGTGCTATCCAACACATAGTGGCATAAGAAATAATAGATGCGATGCCATTTATTATTCAAACTGTTAGGGAAACTGATAATAAAAGTAAACATAGCAGTAAACGACCAACTGAACCTGAACATAGCGTAAACAATGGACCCTTACTTCAAGCGCCCATTCCCAAAAGAAGAAGGACCATGCCTTATGGTTGTTCTTATAAAGAATTCTGGTCTTGTAAACCAATGGAATTCTCGGGAAATGAAGGGGCCATTGCAGTTCTACGCTGGATAGAAAAGACTGAGGCAGTCTTAAGAATAATCAAGTGCGCAGAAGAGGATAAGATAATGTTTGCTTCTAATCTGTTTAAGAATTCAGCCTTAGAATGGTAGAACACTATCCTCCAGTCTAGAGGAAGTGATAGAACTTACAATATGGAATGGGAGGAATTTAAAAACATCGTAGAAAGGAAATTATGCCCTCCCAATGAAAAAGAACAGATAGCAAACAAGTTCCTAAACATTAGGACGAATGGGGTGGATAGTAAGGGGTACACTAAGTTATTCTTTGAATATACTAGAATAGTGCCAAGCCTTGCATCACCTGAACCAGTATTAATCTCCCGTTACATCTGGGAATTAATCGGGGAGATAAGGCATGTAGTCAAGGCAGCTAGACCTCAAACCATAGAAGAAGCTGTAGAACTAGCGAACACCTTGATAGATGAATTAGTCCGTACACGAGAAGAGGATCAAAGGAGGAACCTAACCCAGAAGCTTACCCAAGAATTCCGTTCTGGAAATTCTAACCGTGGAAAAAATGTAAGCTCTACCTCTGCACCCTACTGTAAGTATTGTAAAAGGAAGCATTCAGGAAGATGCTCCATATACTGTAACTTCTGCAAAATATCGGGACACAAGGAGGAAGATTGCAGGAAAAAGATTAGCAACAAGATATGCCACAATTGCGGAGAACAAGGTCATATCAAGCCTAACTGTCCAAAGCTAGCTCCAGCTACGAACACCAAGAATAATAAAAATGCTAGAGCATTTGTTCTGACTGCAGAAGAAGCAAAGATGATCCCGGATGTGATCACCGGTACGTTTTTAGTTAATGATGTTTTTGCTAATGTAACACCTGTGCCTCCACGGCCATCGAACAAATACCGAACCAATGAAATATTGTATTTCATACTTTGGATTTGTATTAATATGTGTATCATTTGCACATATCGATTCTTATTCGATTTCAAACTCTAAATCGCTTTCTGGAAGGTTATACGCGCACCAATGCGTAAATATAACCAGTTTAATGCAACAAACACTCCGGAATAGTGAAATAGGCTTAACATACCTTAAATAACCTTTACATAACTTAAATATAAGTTTTGGAAGGTTTGGTGTGGTGAAAGCAAAGTTAAATCGCTTACAGGGACTAAAGTTGACAAACTGCGAAAGTATGCCAATTTGAACTGTAACAGACCTTCCGGATCATGACCATAAGTTAAACATACCATAAATATCCTTTACATAGCTTAGAAATAGGCTTTGAGGTGTTCGGTATGCTAAAATAAACTTTTGTGTCATTCAGGGACTAAAAGCGTCAAAAAGTGCACAAGTTTGCATTTTTACGCGTAACTTACGTTCTGAATACATCCGGACTTCCAAAAATTTATGTAAGTATGACTATATTATGCTTTAGTGTTCGCCTTAAGAAAAATCCATTCGTCGCGTCATTTGGTTCGTTGTTCGCGCTTATGCGCATTCCGTCGTAATTAAGCGAACATCGCGTTCGTACGGCCAAACGAACCGACATCCGAGATATTTTTGAGCACATTTTAAGTTCCCTATATTTTAACTTCATTTTAGAGCTTTGAAATGGGGTTAACGGGCCTTAAACGTGTCGAAAATGGCCTAAATACAGTTCAGGGACCAAAAGTGTAATTCTGCCGAAATAGTGCCTAGCGGTGCGCTACACTTTAAGCGTAGCGGTGCGCTAGGGGTCTGCTGACCAGATTCAGAGTTTCTAAACAGCAGGCTGCAGCTGTTTTAACCTCACCCACAAGTTCCTAATTGCTTAGTCATGAAGATAAGGATCACTTTTAGGCACCATAAGGTTCCGACAAGTGTACGGCCTTGATCGTTTCCCCTTTTCCTGGAAACGATCTCAACGGTTACCCGAATACTATAAATACCCCAACACCCCAATGCAAAACTTACAAGAATTCTGATTTTGAGAGCTCTAAGTTGAAACCATTGTTTCATACCTGAGTTCTTGAAGTCGGGATTAGCATTCGGGGACCCTGGGTTAGTATTCTTTCGTTCTTTTCCTTATTTTTACTGCTTTTCGAGTCCGAAAGTCAAACTTTGTTTGACTTTCAGCGTTGACCAGTAATGGTCAATGCGAAGTTCGTTTGAACTTCGCAACGTGAGTGTAATCACGTTGGTCATAGTCCTTTGGGACTATGCCCACTGATTACCACGTTGTCTAGAGTCGTAGGGTAGGCGATCTGATAAATCGCCTATACCTTCGAACTCGACCCATTTGGTCGATCATTAGGATCCGACCAAATACATTAGGTGGCCATAGTAGGTAGGGAATAACCTTCCGAGGTTATACCCTATGGTCACTTCGTTTAAGTAGTTGTATGATAGGTAGTTTATATGCCTTAGGTAAATTACCAGAATACCCTTTTCATGTATAATTGGTAATTTAGCATATGTAACCTAAACTTTTGCCACATAACTGATTATGTAACATGTTTAGGCATATAACACTTGTCATAGGGCTAGTTAGGCGTTCCGAACGCGTTTTACGCGAACGACACGTTAAAGTAGCATAAGCTTCCTAAACGGGTCGTAATGGGTCGTAGCCACTTAGGTTAAGTTTCATTTAGTATGTAGGCTTTGTTAAACCATATCATATGAGTTCCTACACTCATTTGGTTTACAAACCCTAAAACTACCCAATCTTCCGATTTAGGTCCGGTTAATTAACATAGTTACCTATATTAGGTGCCGTTTGATTTCCGTGATCTCTAGCATTGTTTGGTTGTTACTCAAGGACTACTGAGCAATCTCAAGTGAGTACATAGACCCCTCTTTTACTGTTTTCCAAACTGTTTTGGGGTGGAACACATGTGCCTACTTGTTACTTTCTTGCTTTCCTGTTTTCATATCATATACCTGCTATGTTTGTTAGTACATTATAGTACGTCGTTTTACATTGACATTTTATGCTATGTATGTATATAGCGTGCATACTTAGTACATCGTTTTACATGACATTTTATGCTATGTATGTTCATTTAGTTCATACTTAGTACATTGTTTTACATCACATCACATGCTATGTATGTTCATTGTTGCATACTTAGTACATTTTCATTTCATCACTTGCTTACATTTTGGTATGACATTTGGTTTGTTAAATGGGACAATACATTCATTAACATTAGCTACGCCGTTCGTTAGTAGGTAGTGGTACCATAGGAATTGACAACTCCCGTTCCGGACGTCCCAGGGAAAGGGGATGAAAGGAATGACCGAATTCGTTGATATTTACGCAGATAGACCTTTAATTTGTTTAAGGGTTTATCACCTCAGTCGCAAGGCTTGGATGTATGCATTGGAACAACACCGCATAAATGTTCATTATCAGTACAGCATGCATTTACACAAGACATAATATTGATTTAAACCAAGTTTTACTTCAATACTTTGCTTTTGTGCATATGGTTTAGTTGAGACATTTCGCTAGCCATACATGACATTTTGACATAGACATTTAGACATAGACATTTTAACATGATTGACATTGATCATGCATTTACACAAGACATAATATTGATTTAAACCAAGTTTTACTTCAATACTTTGCTTTTGTGCATATGGTTTAGTTGAGACATTTCGCTAGCCATACATGACATTTTGACATAGACATTTTAACATGATTGACCTTGATCATGCATTTTTTCACAAGACATAATGTTGATTTAAACCAAGTTTTACTTCAATACTATGTTCTTGTGCATTTCACCTATGGTTTAGTTGATGCGCTTTCACTAGCCATACATATCACATTTGTTTTACATTACATGATTTACATTGATCATGCATTTTGACATATTATTCAATACATTTGGCAATTGGTTAAACATAGACATCTTACATTGTTGGTTTGGTTTGATTAAGTGATTAAGTAACGATGCGGGTGTAATATGATACAAGCATGGTGGATACGCCGCTGGTACTTCCTATATATAAGTGTTTGTATGGTATTACATGTCGTAGCGTTATTTGAATCATTTCAGTTTGAGACATAGAACATTTATGCAAATAACATATTTTTCACAAGACATTGATTTACAAACAACTTAACTTATACAAACTCATTTTTACATGGTTATTCATTTAACCATGCATTATTCACTTATTTATATGTATCATCTGAACTTATTGTTTTTCAAATGATTTACAAAGACAAAGCAAATTACAAGGTTCATGACTAAACATTTTCTTAAACAGAAGTCATGAATCTTATTTTCACAAAACCTATGTATCTCACCGGCATTTTTATGCTGACGTACCATATTTTCACATGTGTTTTTCAGGAAATGAAGCATAGGATTGATCAAGTTACACTTAGGCGGACATGGGCCTTAGTGACAATAAAAGATGCAGACTAGTTAATTATGTTGTATTTTCATGTTTGTATAGACATTGTAACACTTATATTGAATAAAACGTAACTTTAAATTTCCATGGTTGTGAAACATTAATTCTGTTACAACACTCCCCGATGTTTCCGCCACGTTTTGTATGTTCCACGTGGTCGGGGTGTGACAGCTAAAGTATTATTTGACTCTGGTGCAAACCAAAGCTTTATTAATACTTCATTTTGCAAACTTCTCAATCAATCATTAACTAAACTTCTACAAGAAAGTCTAGTAGAGACAGCAAATGGGGAAACCATTAAGATTTCTGAGATCTTGCAGGGAGCAAGAATAGAAATTCTAAATCAGAAATTTATTGCAAACCTTTACCCCATGAATCTGGCAGGATTTGATGTCGTGTTAGGAATGGATTGGTTAATAGCCAATAAAGCCAGTATTTTGTGTGATGAAAAGTCAATACATGTAAATTCACCAAAGGGTGAAAAAATCACAATTAAAGGAAATAAAACCTCTAGATCCACTAAATTCATCTCTGTGATGAAAACAACAAGTTACATAAGAAAAGGATCATTAGTGTATTTGATTTCTATAATCACCAACACTAAAGGAAAAGAATTAAAGGATATTCCAGTAGTATCCCAATTTTCAGATGTATTCCCAGAAGAACTAACAGGGCAACCTCCAGATAGAGAAGTTGAATTCAGAATCCATTTAATACCACGGACAGCACCAATTGCCAAAGCACCCTACCGTTTGGCACTCGCAGAAATGCAGGAACTGAAGAAACAGTTAGACGAATTGTTAGAGAAAGGATTCATACAGCCAAGCTCATCACCATGGGGAGCGTCAATTTTATTCGTCAAAAAGAAGGACGGATCAATGCGTATGTGCATTGACTACCGTGAATTGAACAAGGTCACGATTAAGAATCGGTATCCATTACCAAGAATAGATGATCTGTTTGATCAGTTGCAAGGAGCACAATTTTTCTCAAAAATCAATTTAAGGTCAGGATATCATCAATTAAAGGTACAGGAAGAGGACATTACTAAGACCGCCTTCAGAACGAGGTATGGCCATTATGAATTTACTGTCATGCCATTTGGTTTAACCAATGTTCCAGCTGCATTCGTGGACATGATGAACCGAATAGGTAAACCTTATTTGGATAAATTCATAATTGTCTTTATAGATGATATTCTCATTTACTCTAAGAGTAAAGAGGAACACGCAAAGCATTTGCACGCACTTCTAAGTTTATTGAGAAAAGAAAAGCTTTATGCTAAGTTTTCGAAGTGTGAGTTTTGGTTAGAACAGGTACAATTTCTCGGACATCTAGTTAATCATGAAGGAATTCATGTGGATCCCACCAAGATCGAGGCGATAACTAAGTGGAAAACCCCTGAGTCACCAACCGAGGTTAGAAGTTCTTAGGACTGGCCGGTTATTATAGAAGATTTATTCGAGATTTTTCTAGAATAGCCATTCCCTTAACTAAGCTAACCTGTAAATCCGTTAAGTTTGAATGGGGACCAAAACAAGAAGAAGCCTTTATAATTCTTAAGCAAAGATTAACCCATGCACCCACACTAGCGTTACCAAAAGGAACTGAAGATTTTGTAAACTATTGTGACGCTTCTAAATTAGGTTATGGATGTGTGTTGATGCAACGTCAAAAGGTTATAGCTTATGCATCCAGACAACTTAAGAATCATGAAGAGAATTATTCAACTCATGATTTAGAATTAGGAGCTATAATTTTCGCCCTTAAGATTTGGAGACATTACCTATACGGTAGTAAGTTTACTGTTTTCACTGATCATAAGAGTTTAAGGTATGTCTTCGGGCAAAATGAATTGAATATGAGACAAAGACGTTGGATGGAAATACTTAGTGATTATGATTGTGATATCCAGTATCATGTAGGAAAGGGAAATGTAGTTGCTGATGCTTTAAGCCGAAAGTATCACGAACAGCCAAAAAGAGTACGTTCTCTTAAATTAAATCTATAAGTAGATTTAAATGAACAGATTAAAAAGGCACAAGAATCAGTAATCAAGGATGATATTGAAAAATTAAAATGAATGATTAAGGAATTAGAACAAGGAATAGATGAAATTTGGAGATTCCATAGGAAAATGATGTGGATACCTAAATTAGGAAACCTACGTTACCGTATATTAGAAGAAGCCCATAAGTCTAAGTATACGATGCATCCTGGAAGTGATAAGATGTATCGGGACTTACGAAAGAATTTTTGGTGGATAGGAATGAAAAAGGATATAGCAGCATATGTTGCAAAGTGTTTAACCTGTTCACAAGTCAAAGCTGAACATCAGAAACCTTCAGGTTTACTACAACAGTTAGAAATGCCTGTTTGGAAATGGGAATTGATAACAATGGATTTTGTTACTAAATCACCCAAAACCAAGAAAGGTAATGATACAATCTGGGTGATTGTAGACAGGCTAACCAAGTCAGCTTATTTCCTACCAATGAAGGAAACTTTCAGTATGGAACAATTAGCTAAATTATATGTAAATGAAATAGTTTCATTACATGGGATTCCTTTATCAATTGTTTCTGACAGAGATAGTCGTTTTACCTCTCATTTTTGGACAAGTTTCCAAAAAGCCATGGGAACCAAGTTAAATCTAAGCACAACCTATCATCCTCAAACGGACGGACAAAGCGAAAGGACAATTCAGACAATGGAAGACATGCTTAGAGCTTGTGTAATTGATTTCGGAGGTAATTGGGATGATTATTTACCATTGATTGAATTTTCTTATAATAATAGTTATCACACAAGTATCAATGCTGCACCATTCGAAGCACTTTATGGACGAAAGTGCCGAACCCCAGTCTGTTGGGCAGAAATTGGAGAAAAGCAACTATCTGGACCTGAGATAGTACAAGAAACAACAGACAAAATAATTCAAGTCAAGGAACGACTGAAAACAGCACGTGATCAACAAAAGAGTTATGCTGATAACAGACGAAAGCAGTTGGAATTTCAAGTAGGAGATAAAGTGTTATTAAAAGTCTCTCCTTGGAAAGGAGTGGTAAGATTCATCAAAAAGGGAAAGCTAAGCCCCAGGTATATTGGACCTTTTGAAATTATTAAAAGAATAGGACCTGTAGCCTATCAGCTACAACTGCCAGAGGAAATGGCAGGAATACATGATGTATTTCATATATCTAATCTCAAGAAATGCTTAGCTGATGAATCACTCGTGGTACCTCTTAAGGATATAAAGGTAAATGAGCAGTTAAAATTTGTAGAGAGGCCTCTACAAATTGAAGATAAGAAAGTCAAGAACCTCAAGCACACGAGATTAGTTCTGGTCAAAGTGAAGTGGGACTCCAAAAGAGGACCAGAATACACATGGGAACTTGAATCAGAAATCCAAAGTAAATATCCACACTTGTTCTAGTAGATCTCGAGGACGAGTTCTAAAACAAGGTGGGGAGGATATAACAACCCTTCTGAATTTTTCTGACACCCTAATATATATTAAAATACCCTATTATATCCTTAAATACACCCCATACGTGAAAATGAACCCCGAATACCTTTATTTTCATTAAAAATAATTAAAAACAAGATTTTTGGGTCTCTCGCGGGCCGCGTAGCCCTTGGCTACACCTTACGCGGGCCGCGACAGCTACGAGATCAGGCGACCCCCGGTGCTGCCACGTGTCATCATCGTGGCGGAGCTAGTGCGCTGACTGGCCAACCCTAGGGCCTACTTACCCTACTACACGGGCCGCGTAAACCCAGGCCTCACCTTACGCGGGCCGCGAGGAAACCAATTTCAGGCCCTATAAAGTGGGGACTCGGGCCTTCAGTTTTCGTCGCTCACATTTCTTTTCTTTCTCTCAATTTCTGAATAGTAGGCATAATCTCGAGTATAATACCCCCCTAAATAATGAAGTTCTGCTCCGTTGTAAGTATTATAACCCCAGTTATGTATTAGATACGCTGCCCGATTGATCCAGGGTTCCGTAACGATTGTCATGGTTCTGCCCGACGTAGTCGTTGGAATGTCGTCTCGGAGAGGGTATCGTTAATATAAATAAAGGGTTATTATACTAACATATGTACATTTGTGTAATTAATAGATTAACACCAGGAAACCCTTAAACGAAATCCAAGACAGCAATGTGAGTTTATCCTATTTTTGTAAACCTTTTTGTAATCTGTTTTACAAAACCTTAAATGTTTTACAATGTGATTAAGCAGTGATTGAGTCTTTGTAGTTCTTCAATTACTGCCGGTATGTTGGGGTTTTGTATACAAAATGTGGAACACGTTACCATTGGACAACGAGTTAGCCAATGTGTAATATGACCCACCAGTCAGGATTGACAGTACTGAATGAGTAATTGTGTAGAAATAAACATTGTGATCGCTCTCAATACTATGTTAATTGATAAAACTCTTCTTGATTAAACTGGGATTCACTCACCAGTATTTCCCACTGACAAATGTTTTTAAAACGCGTTTCAGGTAACAAAATGTAAAAGCCAATTAGAAGAAAGCCAGCTGGAGAGCACTAACGGCTTGGAAAAAATGTGGCTATAAAAGTTACCTAAAAGACGATGTTTTAAATTCAATAAATATAGGGTTTATCCTTATAAACACTTGTAATAAGAAACTTGGGTTTTACCCATGTGGTTATTAATATAAAATATGGTGGTTTTACTCTGATAAACATTTCCTAACTACGGTCCTGATGAAATTTCCGCTGCCAAAAATGATAACAAATGATACCACCACAACTGGTCTCGCGACCGCCCGTTTTCGGGACAGATAAGGGGGCGGGGGTCGCGACACCGTGTCCAGCCGACACGGGGCCGTGTCCAGCGTGCTGTCATTTTCTATAAAGGTAGCAAGATTCCTGCACATTTCGACCATTCCAAAGACAAAGATCTGGTGGGATCTTCACACATACCATCCTAGGTATATTCTAAAGAAGGTTCTCAAGAACCATCTTGTCTTTTCTACTTTTGTCCATTGCCTTCTTCTTCAATTCTTCCTCAATACCTCCATTAGAGCTTGAAATCACCATGGTTTCAAGCTTTATTGTGATGTTTGTTAGATTTTTATTCAAGGAATCTTGTTAAAAATAAATTTTATAACACTGTTTTAAATTATCTCTGCTTAAAATTCCTCAAAAGTCAGAAAAATAATTTAAAGCTCCAAGATTCCTTGTTCCAAAAATCTGCAGAAAGTTGAACACGGGTCGTGCTCATTGAGCACGGGGCCGTGTCCGAGGTACTGTTTCACTAAAACGAACTCTATTTGGTCTATTTTCATAGAATGTCTAGTCAAAACAGTGGAACCTCATCAGCACATTCCAGGAATAGTCGAAGGGAGCGAAGGCCTTCAATCGGCACTACGAGAAGCTCTCGACAAAATGACATCCGTAGAAGAGGTCCTAATCGACCGTATAAATTATCTGACGGTGGGGCTGGAAAATAGTTTCCAAGAAATCAACCTCTTGCACCAGAGGTTGAACATTCTTGTGACACCTCCCATGGAACCAATCCTTCCACAAGAGGATTGGAACTTAGCACTTGGAGTCAATAACCCCACCGGATGGGATGACATCCCCGCGGAACCTCCTCTTGACAACTTGCAAGAAGTTCCGGTGGAAGTTACACCCCCTCAAAATGACGATGCCAATGAGCCCGCTTTTCTTCTCCCTAGGGAGTTAGAAGAATGGCTCAACGACGTGTGAGGGACCATGCCCGGAGGAGAAGTTCTTCAAGCCTCATTCAACCGAGAAAATTATCTTTGTCGGAAATTTTGTTCTTAAAATAAACTATAGGCTAGGACTTCTTTGCGGGTTTTGATTTCTTGCGTTGCTTGACCTACTTATATAAGTTTTAGTTTATGCTTTTATTAGGAACTTATTGTAATTCTCTCTATCTAATGGAATGATGGTTTTAATTAATCGGTGTTTGGATGATGTTGTAATGGGTAAAACAAGCTCGGGATGGTGAAGGATACTAAGGGAGACTTGAACCAACACCCCATGCACAAAAACAGAGCCTCCCGACAATTTTTCTTCATTACAGCAAGTTCAGCACGGGCCGTGCCTAGCCAACACGGCCCCGTGCTCAAGGATCTGTAGAAAAACGCCCAGTTCAGGTAACTGGACACGGGGTGTGTTCACTGAACACGCCCCCGTGCCCAGCCTTCTGTTACTTTTTGTTACTTTTCGTTATTGGCAACCTGAACACGGGGCCGTGCCCGGACACCACGGCCCCTGTCCAGATGCCCAGTAACATAAAATTTTGTTTTTAACACACCTTTTACACATTCAATCAACCTAAAAACTTGTTTTTGGGACACATTGAGGACAATGTGTAATTTAAGTGTGGGGGGATGCTTAAACCTTGAATTTTGCAAGTCCTAATTACAAGCCTTACACAAAACTCTATTGGAACCGCTAAACACCCCAAATTTTTTCAAAACTTTTCATTTTTTTTTACTTGTCTTGGTTTAAATTGGGAATAACAAGTTCTAGAAAGGTTATATTTTTACGAATTTACAACCGATAGCATCGTGATAAAAAGAACCAACATAAGAAAATTATGAAACGACATGACAAACCTAGTTAAAATTGGATTATATATACTTGATCACATTAAAAACCCATTCCCACAAAAAGTGAGTTTTGAGCCTTTATTGAGCATACAAATACACATCTTTAAACTAAATGCTCATTTTTCGTTTCTTGTGTGAGTAGCCGCTTGGTTTCTTACGACTCTAGAACTTGCCATGACGATACATTCCCGATCCTTACCAACTTAAACCCAAGTAAGTAAATGACGGAGGCATTAGGACTAACCCTTTTTCTTTCAACACCATTATTTTTCTTTTTTTTTACCACCTACCCAAAATCCCCCTAGTTAACCCCTTTGAGCCTAAACCTTTTCATTTCTAAACCCACAAAACAAACACCCTTTACCCACCAAAAACTTTTTTTTTAAACCCTTTGTTTTAGTAACAAGCTCAGTTTTCATGTGACATTCCTTATAAAAAAAAAAAAAAATTACGAAGTCTAGCAATAAACAAACAAGTTCATCAAAAGAAACTTTGTTTGAAAAATGCTTCGTTTGAATAAAAAGTCACAAAAATAAAATTTTACGAAAACCGACGCTTTTTACGCCTTTCGCCCTTTTCTACTAACCACTAACCCAAAACCACCTACCTTTAACCCAAGCCTAACCCTTCCCCCAAAGTCCTCTTGATATTTACAAAGGTTGATAGTTAAAAAAGAGGAGGATTGATTGCTTGGCAACCATATGGTAGAAGTAAGTTCCATGCCGGTCTCGAGTGTTTCACAAAAATACATCTTCGGCCGAGTGTTGAGTGATCTCCCATGAGGTATGTGAACTTGTATATAAATGAAATTTTAAAGAGGCATGTTATGCCCAAATAAGTAATTTATCTTATGAAATGTTCTAAATAAATCATAACGAATAGGATTGTAAATAAAATAAAAATAAAGCCTAATAAAGATCTTGGAATCCCGACACTCAAGACAAGCCCAAAACTTCTCTTCTACCCATTCCATTTGGGTGTGTAAGCCACATTAAAAAGAGTTTTGCTTGAGGACAAGCAAAGATTCAAGTGTGGGGGTATTTGATGTGTGTAAAATGCAACATATAAATTACATCAAATGAGGCATAAAACTAACCCTTTTTTAGTACTAATGTTGGAAAAAGTGTGCTTTTGTCTTTCTATTGTATTTTTAGCATTAAATGAGCTCAAATGAACAAAAGAAGCAAAAATACAGCTAAATCTAACATGAATACAAGAAAAGGAATAAACTTGGCATGCCCGACCCCTCGACAGCATCTTCTCAAGCAAAAACAAGAGAACAGAAGACTGAACACGCCCCGTGCCCAGCGGACACGGGGGCGTGCCCAAGTGTCTGCAAAAAAGACAAAGTTGTAGAAGCTTCTATTTCCCAACACGGGGGCGTGCCCAGCGGACACGGGGCCGTGGTCAACGCTAAGATTCATAGAATCCAACAAATCTTGATAGTACAAATACGCTTCTGCACATGGGGCCGTGCCCAGCGGACATGGGGGCGTGGTCAACTAATGCAGACAAACTGCAATTAATGAAGAAAGAGAAGATGGATAGACACGGGGCAGTGGCCAGCGGACACGGGGCCGTGTCTGGGCTTCTGTGTAGGCTATAAATAGAGGTGCTTGGTTCACTTCAAATGCATCCCTTGACAAACCACCTCTCTCACACTTCACCCACCCTCCACCACCATCACAACCCACATCCACCACCATCATCCATCATCCATCATAGAGTGTGTATAGTAGTCTTGGGCTCCCTTGACAAACCACCTCTCTCACACATCACCCACCCTCCACCACCATCACAACCCACATCCATCAAAGGCATCCTTTGACAAACCACCTCTCTCACACTTCACCCACCCTCCACCGCCATCACAACCCACATCCATCATCCATTATAGAGTGTGCAGGCTATAAATAGAGGTGCTTGGTTCACTTCAAAGGCATCTCTTGACAAACCACCTCTCTCACACTTCACCCACCCTCCACCACCATCACAACCCACATCCACCACCATCATCCATCATCCATCATCCATCATAGAGTGTGTATATTAGTCTCGGGATCCAAGATTGATAGTAAGAGTTCTTGACCCAAAGGTCATGTTTACCTAAGTCTCTTACATCACTTGGTGAAGACAAGCATTTAGTGTAATACTTTTTATTTTTAATTTTTTCGCACTTTTTTGTTTGGTTTTGTATTAATGACTTTAATAACTAGTTTCTTATGTTGAAGGTGAAACTTCCTTATCATTTGTCAGTGGTGTCTAGGCGTTATTTTACTGTCTATATAAATAAAAGATTTACACCATTCATATCTCCACGGTCTATATGGAGATATGTTGGCTACCTGGTCGGGGGTTAAGGGAATGGTTTGGTAAGGTTCTTGCCTTGTTCAGTGTATAGATCCTACAAGGACCTGTATCAAGCTTAGTAGGACCTCCTTCAATACCCACTGATATTGGATGGCGGGGGTGCGAATGGCTTGATCCCCTCATATGTAAACTACTATTAATACATTAACCCGGCTACTTAGGATTGTATCACTGCTGACTCAAACTACTTAGCCGAGGGTAACGTCACCTTCAAAAGAGGGGCCTACCACATTACGCATTAATAACTTAATTAATTATTTTTCAATAATCCAACCCTTTAGGATTGTATCCTTGCTGACTCAAACTACTGGGTTGAGGGTAACGTCACCTTCAAAAGAGGGGCCTACTACTATAACTAAGATAATCTCTTAAAAAGTGCAAAAGTGCAGAATAATCAAAGGTTACACTAAAGGCGAGTCGGATCCAAGTGATTCATTTTGTCTATCTGTTTTTATTTTATTTTTATTTTGAGCATTTTTAGTTTTTATTTTCATGTTTAAACTTTTTCTAAAATTTTGATTTGATTAGACGTTGAGGATAAACCGGTACTGAAAGCTATTGTGTCCTTGGATGACCTCGGTATCTTACCAACACTATACTACGCTCACGATGGGTGCACTTGCCCATATGTGTGTTTAGTGTTAGTAGAATATCGTGTTTTATAAATTTAAAACTTGACTAAAGTGTTAAAAAGGGATAAAAGTATACATAAAAATATATCACACCTAACGCACATCACTTGTTATTAGGACTCGCAAAATACAAGGTTTAGCATCCCCCCACATTTAAATTACACATTGTCCTCAATGTGTCCAAAAAATAAGTTTTTAGGTTGATTGAATGTGCAAAAAGGTGTTTAAAAACAAACTTTTATGTTACTGGGCGTTTGGACACGGGCCCGTGTTGGTCCGGGCACGGCCCCGTGTTTAGATTGCCAGTATCAAAATTAACAGAAGGCTGGGCATGGGGGCGTGTTTAGTGAACACGGCCCCGTGTCTAGTTACCTGAACTGGGCGTTTTCTGAAGAGCCTTGGGCACGGGGGCGTGTTGGGCTGAGCACGACCCCGTGTTGAACTTGCTGCAATGAAGAAAAATTGTTGGGAGGCTCTGTTTTTGTACATGGGGTGTGGGTTCGAGTTTCGCTTAATAACCTTCACTATTCCGAGTGTGTTTTATTCCTGAAAATTAAAACTAAACTAGAAAACATAAAAGTTAATCTAAACTAAAACTAAGGATAGTTCCGCGGAATGCCTCCGTGGTGCGCCACGTTTTTAAGGGTCCTTGGCTAGACCCAAAGTCAGTCATATGTTACCCAAATGGGATGTGTTGCATCCCATGTTGCACCGTCGGAGAGCATCATCCAATCTTGAGTCTTTGACTTTCATGTAGTTGACCGGGTCGTCGTCTTCTACTCTTTTCCCAACCCCAAACTCCATCTCTTTGTCCCCAACCCTCAATGTTAATGTCCCACCATTCATGTCTACCATTGCGTGGGCTGTGGCTAGGAATGGCCTTCCTAGAATGAGTGGTATTTCGGTATCTTCCTCCATATCTAGTATGACAAAGTCGGCCGGGAAGACAAAGTCTCCGACTTTTACCAATAGATTTTCGGCGACACCTTGTGGATATTTGATAGACCTGTCGGCAAGTTGTATACTCATCTTTGTGGGGCTTGTTTTACCTAGTCCGAGTCGGTCAAACATTGATGCGGGCATGAGATTAGTGCTAGCCCCAAGATCGGCTAGCGTATTGCGTATGGGTGATCCCCCAATGGAACAAGGGATGGTGAAGCTTCCGGGGTCGATTTTCTTTTGTGGGAGTTTGTTAAGTAGTACGGCGGAGCATTCTTCACTTAACTTAACTAATTGCAATGTTTCAATTTTCCTTTTGTGAGTGAGAAAGTCTCTCATAAATTTTGAATATTTAGGCATTTGAGTGAGGACTTCCACAAATGGAAGATTGATGTGCAATTGTTTTAGTAACTTTACGAATTTTGTGAATTGCTCATCGGTCTTTTGGTGAAGTAACCGACCGGGGTAAGGTACCGGAGGATTCTTGGTAGGCTCTTGATTTGGCAGAGGAGTCGTCTCTTTTTGGGACCTACGGCATGGTTTCTCAATGTGATAAGATGCACTTGCGCCTTTGGGTTGATTTCGGTATTGCTGGGTAACGTGCCTTGTGGTCTCTCGGTGAAATTTTGAGCTAGTTGATTTAGTTGTTTTTCAATGTTTTGAATACTAGCTTGTTGATTTCTAAAGTTCGATTCCATTTGTTGAAATCGATCCTAGTTTTTCTTTTTGGTTTCGGAGATGAGGCGTGAGATAGTATCTTCAAGCCTCTCTCGTCCCCCTTGTTGTTGTTGATAGAAATTTTATGACTCGTTTCTTGGTTGTTGAAAGTTTTTTCGTTGGTTTTGATTTTGTTGGTTACTACTATTGCCGGGTTCTATCCAACCAAGGTTAGGGTGGTTACGCCATCCTTGGTTGTAGGTACCCGTCGGAGGACCTGACGGTCTAGGTCTATTATCAATGTAGTTTACCGTTTCTGTTTGATTATCTATTTTTTTTCATACAACTCCAATTTTCATGTGGCCCACCACACCCCTCACAAGCCATAACCGAGGCCGTTTTTGCCATTTCTAACTTTTTGATTTTCGAAGAGAGGGCCTCGATTTGGGCTTGTAAAGAAGTGCTTTCGTCAACCTTATGGGCGCACGGGGCAATAGATTTTGTGCCTCGGGGAATGTGCCACTGAAAATTGTTTTGAGCAATTTCCTCAATTTGATTATAAATTTCATTTGGGCGACGATTACCTAGAAGTCCCCCGGAGCTAGAGTCAAGTGTTTGTCTTGTGTGTGGCAACAACCCATTATAGAAAGTGGATACTTGTTGCCATATCGCAAGACCATGATGATGGCACTTTCTTAGTAGCTCCTTGAACCTTTCCCAAGTTTCATATAAGGATTCCCCATCCTCTTGTGAGTATGTATTAATTTCAGTCATTAATTTAGCCATTTTAGAAGGAGGGAAATACTTATACAAAAACTTTTGGGCTAGTTCATCCCAAGTGTTCACCGATCCAACTGGGAGGGTGTTAAGCCAAGCCTTAGCTCGGTCTTTTAGTGAAAATGGGAACATTCTGAGGTGGATGGTGTCATTGATGCTCCGTTGATCCGAAAAATATCACATATTTCCAAAAAGTTGGTAATATGTAAACGGGGATCCTCGTCTGCAAGCCCATGGAAAGTTGCGGAGTTTTGGAGCATTTGAATCAAATGCGGCCGAAGTTTGAAATTGTTGGCATCGACATTCGGTGCATTGATAGCGGCGCCGAGATTACCTACCGTTGGCCGTAGGTAATCCATTAGGGTACGTTGAACTGCCATTGGAAGTGGGTCCCCCGACACTTTCTCTTGGATTTTAGCTTTAAGTCTTTTTCTTAGAAAGCGTTCGGGTTCGTCTAGAGGTTCTTTTATGTCTTTATTGGAACTAGAGCTCATGCACTGCGTAGGACGTTCAGGTGCGGCGCCTGGGTTCCAAGTCTTGCGATAAAAACAAAAAGATTGTTGGTCAGAAGTCTCACCACGGCCCCGTGTTCAGCTGAACACAGCCCCGTGGTCGTGGTTACAGTGATTGTTTTCCGGATCCCTGTTACTGGAGAGTTCGACACGGCCCCTATGCTGCACCAACACGGCCCCTTGTTCAGCTCTCTGTAACTCGGAAAATAAAAACTGCCAGTAAGGATGCTGAGCACGGCCCGTGTCCGACCAGGCACGGCCCCATGCTGCAGTCTGCAGAAACTGAAAAATTTAGAAAAAATCCTAAAAAAACAGAAAAATAAGAAAAACGATTAGGCCGTTGATTCCTAACTTTCTTAAAATCCTTGTGCACTCGGCAACGGCGCCAAAAACTTGATGTGCGTTAGGTGTGATATATTTTTATTAATATTTTAAGCCCTTTTTAACACGTTACTCAAGTTTTAAATTTATAAAACACGATATTCTTAACACTAAACACACATATGGGCAAGTTTAGAAAAGGTTTTAAACATGAAAATAAAAACTAAAAATGCTGAAAAATAAAATAAAATAAAAACAGATAGACAAGATGAATCACTTGGATCCGACTCGCCTTTAATGTAACCTTTGATGATTTCCTCACTTTTGCACTTTTTAAGAGATTATCTTAGTAATAGTAGTAGGCCCCTCTTTTGAAGGTGACGTTACCCTCAACCCAGTGGTTTGAGTTAGCAAGGATACAATCCCAAAGGGTCGGAATATTGAAAGATAATTAATTAAGTTATTAATGCGTAATGTGGTAGGCCCCTCTTTTGAAGGTGACGTTACCCTCGGCTAAGTGGGTTGAGTCAGCAGGGATACAATCCCAAGTAGCCGGGTCAATGTATTAATAGTAGTTTACATATGAGGGGATCAAGCTATTCGCACCCCCGCCATCCAATACCAGTGGGTATTGAAGGAGGTCCTAGTAAGCTTGACCTATGTCCTTGCAGGATCTATACACTGAATAAGGCAAGAACCTTACCAAAGCATTCCCTTAACCCCCGACCAGGTAGCCAACATATCTCTATATAGACCGTAGAGATATGAATGGTGAACATCTTTTATTTTATATAGACTGTAAAATAATGCCAAGACACCACAGACAAATGATAAGGAAATTTCACCTTCAACATAAGAAACTAGTTATTAAAGTCATTAATACAAAAAACCAAATAAAAAGTGCGAAAAGATTAAAAATCAAAAGTATTACATTAAATGCTTGTCTTCACCAAGTGATGTAAGAGACTTAGGCAAACATGGCCTTTGATTGTCAAGAACTCTTACTATCAATCTTGGATCTCGAGACTACTACACACACTCTAAGGTGGATGATGGATGATGGTGGTGGATGTGGGTGTTGTAGTGGTGGTGGAGTGTGGGTGAAGTGGGAGAGAGGTGGTTTGCCAAGGGATGCCTTTGAAGTGAACCAAGCACCTCTATTTATAGCCTGCATAGAAGCCCGGACACGGCCCCGTGTCCATTGGGCACGGCCCTGTGTCCAACCTCTTTCTCTTTCTTCATTAATTGCAATTGTCTGTATATGGCTCCACACGCCCCCGTGTTGGCTGGGCACGGCCCCGTGTGCAGAAGCGTATCTGTACTATCAAGATTTGCAAGATTCTACGAATCTTAGCGTTGACCACGACCTGTGTCGAGCTGGGCACGCCCCCATGCTGGGAAAAGAAGCTTTTATGGCTTTGTCTTTTATGCAGGCTCCTGGCCACGCCCTCGTGTCCGCTGGGCACGGGGCCGTGGTCAGCCTTCTGTTTCTTTGTTTTTGCTTGGGAAGATGCTGTCCAGGGGTCGGACATGCCACGTTTATTCCTTTTCTTGTATTTATGTTAGATTTTGCTGCATATTTGTTCCTTTTGTTCAATTACACTCATTTAGTCCTGCAAATACAAAAGGAAGACAAAAGCACACATTTTCCAACATTAGTACTAAAAAAGGGTTAGTTTTATGCCTCATTTGATGTAATTTATATGTTGCATTTTACACACATCACATACCCCAGTTAAAGTGTACTTTGTTTCAAAAATTTAATATACAAGATTACGCTATTTCAGAAAGAAAACAATAAGTAGGTCATCCCCATCATCTCTCTCCTTACAAAAACTAAACCCTAAATTTCAGCCTCCAACATTTCAAGACGAAAATTATATAATTCTTCTTGCATCTATCCCGATAACAGATTTCGAATATTTAGATCCATCTGGCGATGGAATATAACAAACTTAATTTAAATGGACTTGACGATGATATCTGGCGAGTGCGACGGTTTTCTTAACGATGACGGTGAAGGTTCTCCTCTCCTATTTTTTGATTTGGTCAAATTTGCAGAGCTTTAATTACCCTCCTCCTACCTTCTCCTCCCAACACCGCGATTTGCCCTCCGGCCAACCCCCGCGCCCTCGCCTACGCCGACGTGTTATGGTGTTCCACTGTTGCGCCCTCTGACGTGTCACTGTTCTAAGCCAAAAGGCGCTGTCGTAGTACATAGTCTAAGGGGTTTCTTTGTTCCTTGATTTGCAGTTCTTTTAAGAGAAAATTACTTTTTGAGTCCCGATGTGGTTTTATGGGTGTTAAACACTTCAGTCCAAAATAAAAATGTATAACACCCTGAGTCCCAAGCCGCTCATTTTATAATGTTTTGAGTCCAAATTTTTAACATCGTTTGAATTTTTATTAGTTTTTGACCAAAAGATTAAAATGCCCATGTATTAAAAAAATAGAAAAATATAAATAAAAAAGACCTTATCTCTCTTTTAAAACACTCACACTCATTTTCTCTTTCTCTCTTTCCTCTCTCTTTCTCTTTATAAAAAAACCACCACCTATAGCCATCATACAACACCGCTGCCATACAACTCCATCATCAACATCACCATCAAAGCCCCATTTAGGAAACAATCTTTTTGTTACGCCACTGCCACACACAGAGTTACTAAAAAATTTGAAATCACAAAAGAAGGAAAATGAATATCATACAACGGGTCAAGTTATTCTACAAAGGCTTCTTATTGTAAGAAGTGTAAGAAGGATTTATAGAGTGACAAGTGTCCAATAACCTAAAACTAAACCCACTACATCACCACCAAAAACCTAAACACCCACCCCCCCCCCCCCCCACCCAAAAACCTAAACCCCCCCCCCCCCCCACCCACCCACCCAAAAACCTAAACCCCCCACCCCACCACCCCACCCCCCACCCCACCCCACCCCCCCCCCCCCCCGCAAAAAAAACAAAAAAAAAACTATACCTCACCAAAAAAACCCTCAAAAAACCTAACCCCCCCCCCCCCCCCCAACCTCCACCCCCCAAAAACCTAAAAAAAACCTAACCCCTCCCCCCCCCCCCCCCCACCCCCCACCCTCCAAAAACCTAAAAAAACCTAACCCCCCCATCCCCCCACCCCCCAAAAACCTAAAAAAAAAATATAAAAAAAACTAAACACCCACCCCCACCACCACCACCACCCAAAAACCTAAACCCCCACCCCCCACCCCCTCGGCAAAAAAAAAAAAAAAAAAAAAAAAAAAAAAAAAAAAAAAAAAAAAAATTTTTTTTTTTTTTTTTTTTTTTTTTTTTTTTTTTTTGGGGGGTGGGTGATGTGGGGGGTAGGGGGGGGGGGTGGGGGGGTTGGTGGTGGTTGATGTTTAAGTTTTTTTTTTTTTTTTTTTTAAATTTTTAGTGGGTTTTTTTGTGTAGTGGGTTTTTTTAGGTTATTGGACACTTGTCACTCTATAAATCCTTCTTACACTTCTTACAATTAGGATCCTTTGTATTTGATCCTAATCCATCATACAACATTGATATACGTACATAAAAAGCAAGCAGTATATTTCGGAAGATTTTTCGTATTTCACTAAAGCTCAGGTTACCTTTCTCTCTCTCTCTCTCATATAACCGCCGCACCGCAATACGAACCATTCCGTCGCCGCCTCCCTGATTATGTTACGCCAATGTCGCGCATCACCATCACCATTAAAGCCCCACCTAACGTTGCCACTGAAACCCTAACGCCACCACTAAACCCTAACCGCCTCTCTTTCTCTCTCCGATTTTGGACAACGACCTATGTATTTTATAGCCGGATCTGGATAGCTTGGTCCGGATCTGTGTTCTTTTCTCTGGATCTGAACATCGGTTTTGGTGGGGATGATGGTGGGAATGGTGGTGTGCAGTGGTGGGGGTGGTGCGGTGGTGGGGGTTGGGGTAGGGGTGGGGATGGGGATGGGGATGGGGTGGGGATGGGGATGGGGTGGGGGTGACGTTGGAACGGTGGTGGAGGGTGGTGGTAGGATGTTTAGAGAGAAATAGAGGAAGAGAGAAAGTGTTGTATGTAAGTGTGTGAGTTGTGCAAATTTCATTCTTTTATATGTAACTAGTAGTAAAACCCGTGTGTAAACACGGGTGGCTTTTAGAAAACCATAAATAACACATTTTAATAGAGAGTAAAAAAATAATTAGTGCAGACTTACAAAATTGATATAAACTAATGGTCAACAGGTTTAGTTAACATGAGTTCCATCCTATAGTCATATAAAAATTTTGACCATTTTTTCCATAACAACCAACCATGTACTGATAGGAAAAGCAGTTATAATAACATGTTTCGTAGATAGTATGTTCTTCAACTTATGATGAACAAAAAATCTATCGATAAGCTGCAAGTCCAAAAATAATTATTTATATTAAAGAAAGTTTTATAAAATTTGTCAAATGCTAATATAGTAAAAAACTTAAAAAAAACAAATAAAATAATTACCAAATGATCTTTATGTTTAGAGAATTGGGATGTTGGGCAAGATAAGAAATCACCTTGAGCAAGTGCCAAATCTTGATAAAAGTAAAAAAAAAAAAAAAAAACAATTAAGCATCTTCAATAATAACTGAACTTTGAATTGGATGAAGATGGTTTAGGTATTATGTATATTTATAAGACAAAGTTATTTATGGTTATAGTAATAGGCTCAATTATGGTGCAAGTAATTTATTATTATTTACAAAAATATATCATGATTCTATAAAAGAAGATATATTACAAAATTATAAAACATAAAATTTGTAATTACAAATTTAAATATATAAATACAGGTTTTCACGAAATTATGAACTCTAAAAACGTAAATCATGTTATTTATGAAGAAATAAGCATCCATAATTAGAAAAAAAATCATACAATACAAATGCATAAAAGTCTAAAAAAAACTAATCAATATTAGACACAACCATAACACATAACATTAAAACTGTTTAGATACAACCATTACAAAAACCTATATATATAATTGTTTAAAATCACAAACGATAAGGTTAGTACAAAAGACTAAAAGAGTTTGTAACAACAACCACAACACAAACTACATGGACACCTTCTTTAGAATCAACTTGCCAACATCAGGTATGTAAACGAATGTGCATTTCTGCGGTGCCTTGATATCGTTTGGAATGAGGAACTTTTTTCGCCATTGACTTGCAGCATATCTAAAGCCTTGACCATGCTTCTCTGGTCGGAAATCAATGACAGTGTCGACTCCATGTAGATTCTGAATAGTCAACTTCAACGACATGTCAATACACAACATCTCGGCAACTCTTGCGTTAAGGCGCTAAAAGTAAAATAAAAATACAATAATTAATATGAAGATATAAATGTTTTTAAATAACTTTAGCAAATCTACTAAACGTTTCTAACAGATGCATAAAATGAATAGATAACATAACTTACAAAGCGGCGGTCAAATTTCCATACAAACTGAACCGGATGATAATCAGGATCATCTTTAGCATCATCAGAAGAACCACCACTATCTTCATCGTCCTCATCATCAGAAACATCATCCATAGAAACGTCACTACCAGAAGTACCATCACCTGAGTCATGATAATCACTATCCTTGTCCAGTGAATCAGATTCATCATCAAAGGCTGGTTGGTTATCAGGTAACTCAACTACTACAGGAGTAGCATTAGAGGTCTGACCAACAAGCTTATCAACACCACCAGCCGTGTTTTCCATTGCAGCTTTAGGTACCAAAACTTCACATCGATTTACATCAAAGAGAGTCAAATGAAAGTTGTAGTAAAAAAGGTATCTTATAGCAATAACACATTTTTCATTAAAACCTAGAAAACCTACGACCTTCTTCCATCCATCAACAAAGAAATAACACTTGCTAATAGGATCTTTTTCAATAAAAACATCAAACCAATTCCATGCATTGATATAAACCTTCATCGCTCCCTTCAGCTTAGAAACACCAATAGTGTTTTTCACAAAATTGGTGGGTAGAAGCTACAATAAAAAAAATGTTAGCATTAACATCATTAAAAATAATCTACTTTATTTAGAAACATTAAGAAAAAGATATGACTATAACTTACCAAACGTTCAACTGTATTTTCATTAACAAAATGGCAGAAAGACTCAATATACTTTTTATCCACAAAAGATGAAATAGCGCCGAACATAACAAACTTTTGCTGACAATGCGGATAAGGTGCAACCTTCATAAAAGGTGTCAGCAAAAAAGTATATGGTCCGATTTTCCTAAATACAAACACCGTTCCTGCGGATAAAGAAAGATCATCAACAACTTTTTCCCAGCCTTCCATGAAAGTAAAACGACCATTATGTCTGGCAAAATTAACCAACCAAGTCTTATCATTCACACACCTTATGACAACATTGTTATTATCAACAGCAGATGATAACCATGTCTTGCAAAAGAGTTCGGGTATAACCTGTAAGATAAACACATACGCAATCAATCAATGATGTGCATTTCAAAATACGTATTAGTAAAACAAATTAAACATAAATTTAAACCATAAACATTAAAACAGTACCAAGAATTCCTTGATGACTGATGAAAAACACTTGTAGAAAGACAGTCTCCCAGTTTTCCTATTGAATCTGAAAAAAGAAGACATCCATAATGATACAAAGTTCAAAATATTTAAAAGTTACAATGATGAATCCAGAAACAAATAAAATGAAAACAAAAAAACAAAAAACAATGACAACACAAAGTCATTTAAAAAAAAAGTAAGAAATCAACATGGAAAGAAAATATCATAAATAAAAAAAAATATGAAAGAAAATAAACACACAAAAAATAAAAAATGGTAAGTATTACTCAGTAAATCTTGAAAACAAAGAACATAAAATCGGGATTTTATATATCCCTGAAACAGAGAATATCTACTGAAACAGAGAATGTCTGTTGAACCAAACAACCTCTGATGATAAACACAAAGACTGTTGAACCAAAGGTCTGCCAAAGGGAACCTATGCTGATGAATACAAAACTATGATGAAGCTAACGTCTCCTGTGGATGAACAGATGATGCAGCTCAACAGAGGATGTTTAGCAGAAGAGCTTTAACAGATCATGATCAACAGCTGATAAGGTCTGTTGAAGCAAAGTCTGTTCAACAGATCCTAATGTATTAGTAAGACAAATTAAACATGAATTTAAAGCATAAACATTAAAAGAGTACCAAGAATTCCTTGGTCACTGATGAAAAACACTTGTAGAAAGACATTCTCCCTGTTTTCCTATTGAATCTAAAAAAAGAAGACATCTATAATGATACAAAGTTCAAAACATTTAAAAGTTACAATGATGAATCCGGAAACAAATAAAATGAAAATCAAAAACAAAAAACAATGACAACACAAAATCATTTTAAAGAAAAAAGTAAGAAATCAACATGGAAAGAAAAGATCATAAAAAAAATAAATCTGAAAGAAACTAAACAGACAAAATATAAAAAAATTGTAAGTATTACTCAGTAAATCTTGAAAACAAAGAGCATAAAATCGGGATTTTATATATATCCCTGAAACAGAAAATATCTATTGAAACAAAGAATATTACTCAAACAAAAAGAAAACTTCTAAAACTGCATTGAATAAACCCTAACGATACCATATAACTGAGAATATGGATTTTATGATAAACACTAACATCCGCTAATATCTATGCCTGAAACAGAGATTATCTACTAATTTTTTTTTTCCAAATAATGATTCTTTAACATGTTCTCCATAAATAATACAACTACTTAACCAAATCCTTTTTCAATTTGTATTCGTAACTGTCTATAA
This sequence comes from Helianthus tuberosus, assembly GCA_030545235.1. Taxonomy (NCBI): domain Eukaryota; kingdom Viridiplantae; phylum Streptophyta; class Magnoliopsida; order Asterales; family Asteraceae; genus Helianthus; species Helianthus tuberosus. The sequence continues at coordinate 27,136 of JARYGA010044401.1, read as the reverse complement.
TGGTATATCTATAATGATTCGATTCATTTAAAACCGAAAAAAAACTACAAACTTCATCATAAGTTGAATCTACATACCTGTTCTTAGTAAATTAACAATGAAATCGGCCGATTGAAGTTTGTCGTAGAAGAAGACAACGATGAATGTTGAACCCTAGATGAACACGGTGATGATGAAGTTTTTTGGGTGAAGATTTGAAAGATAATAGTTGTTGATGTGTAATGATGGTCTGTATGCACATAACTGTTCGTTCCCCCAAATTTCAACTGATTTAATATATAGTTACATAAACAGCCCTCATTGATTTATGATATTTACATAATGGTAACATAATGTGTAGCTAATTAATTTAAGTATGGTATAAGTATTATTGTTATTACAAATTGTATATAACCAACACTTTTGTAACTAAGGGACAAAAAAATTTTAAAATTGTAATATTTATACTATATAAATATATTAAAATTAAATATGTTTAAAATAATTAAAAAAATAATTATACATAAACAAAGTAAGTATGAAAGTGAAATACAATTATAAGAAAAGAAAATAGCAAATCCAATAAATTTTTTATATAAAAACACAACAAATCTTTGAAGTTCTAAAATAATTGAAAATGTAAAACTATAAATTCCCAAATACCTCTTTGTAAACAACATTCGTGGTTTGGTTTTTCGGCATCCCATTCTTCTCAAATATTAAAAGCTTGACATCATCTTTAGTCTTTACTCTCGACAATGCAACATAAAACTGGCCATGTGAAAATACAGGGTCTCTCAGGTAAAAACCGACTCTTGAAAGAGATTGTCCTTGACTTTTGTTAATAGTCATCGCAAAACATACAGTTATTAGAAACTGCCTTCGTTGGAACTTGAACGATATTTTCTTGTCCGATGGTATCATGCTAATTCTTGGAATGTAAGTTCTTGAACCTACATTACCTCCCGATAATATTTCAGCCTCAATAACACATTTACCAAGACGTGTAATTTGAAGACGCGTACCATTACATAAACCATTTTGCTGATCAATATTTCTCAAAAGCATCACTGGAACACCCAACTATATACCAATCTATGATTTGGTAATCCCAAAACCTTGACACTATTTAAAACCTCAGGATTATATAAATCTTGGTGTAATGGATCATTAATTTCCTCAGTTGGGCATATACTATCGGAGCTAAGATACTCTACTTCTTCACCGGGAAACAATGCAAGCAAACGATCATTGATACCATGAACAACCAGTGGCTGACCCAGAAATTTTTTCCTGGGGGTGCGGAATATTTTTAAAGATTTTAGACCCCTAGCTGTATAAAAATATTAGTTCATAGCGGGTCGGATCATGTAAGACAAAAGAACATTAAACTAAAATTTATAAATCATCAAAAACACGTCAAACGTCATTACAAATTACAAACGTATTTAAAATTGTGTCCTACAAGGTTTTTTTTTTTTTTTTTTTTTTTTTTTTTGAAATATATCCAAAATATCATCTAAAGATACTAAACACGCCATAAGTTCATTACATTCTTACTCATTGTTCCTAACACATATAATTTGCTCCATAAGTTCATAAAACAACACTAAACACTTAAACAAAATAAACAATCATGGTCAACCATAGCCCATAACTTTCAATTATATTTTTAAACATTCAAGCCCTAATATTAAATGTTTAATACTTGTAACTAATCATTTAAACAAACAAAGCTATAAATAAAACAACAAAATCATTTAACTACAAGTCTAGAACAACAAAAAAATCAAAAAAATATAAAAAGATTAAACCCTTACACATCTATATTTTCTCCTAATCATCACATAAAACGGGAATAAATAAATAAATAAATAAACCATACTAGTCCTATATTGGAATTCTGACGTAATATGGGTCGGTCCAACCAGAATTTTGGTTTTTCCGGTAAAAAAAAGCCACCAGGTCGTGAGCAGTGGCGTCAAGTCGCTGGGAGTTTTTTTGGGGGGGCGGGAATTGGAAATAGAATGGGTGGATGGGTTTGGGTTATTTTATTTAGTTCAAATTTCTTTAGGTTGGTTTGAGCTTGTGTTAATAAAAATTGATTGTAGATTGGGCTTTGATTGGATTAAATAATTAAGTGAGTAAGTGGTTAATAATTATTTTTTTCTAAGTTGGGCGGTTGAAAATTTTCAAGGGGTGCGGGTGAAAAATTCTAAGGGGTGCGGTCGGGATTTCCGGCGAAAAATAACACTGAAAATATTTTTTCATGGGGTGCGCCCATCCACCCTTGGCTTAGGGTGGGTACGCCCCTGTGAACAACTTCATCCTTAGGAGCGAATATGGCTCTTTCTGAAAAGTAGTCACGATCTTTAAAATGGTCAAGAACTGAAGGATATAAAAAGTCAATCAAACTTTGAATTGGATCAGTTGAATCAGTTATTAAAAGATCGTTTGGTATCTCTATAGTTGACTCGCCATCGTTACCATCACCAACATTGCCTTCGCCAATTTCAAGAAGCCATTAGCAACATCGTTTATCTCCTCGATGTTTGCACTACTAGTTCCAATAGATAAACGCATGTTCCTTGTCAATTTTAAAACCTTGCAAGTCGACCAAATGTAGGATGAACATAAAGAGGCGTCTACGATGTCTTGCCTGCTTCCATTTTGCACAACCGGTAGGATTTGTCTAAAGTCACCACAAAAAACAATAGCCTTTCCACCAAATAGAAGTTCAGAATTTCGTGAATCACCGACACTCAAAACATCCTTCAATGTACGGTCAAGAGCCTCAAAAGCATGTTTGTGTACCATCGGTGCTTCATCCCAAATAATCAACTTGGCTTCGTTTAGAAGATTAGCGATTTCAGTATTAGGCTTAATATGGCAAACCGAATCTTCATTAAGATTAATCGGAATATGAAAGGCGAAAAAAATTTTTGGCCGATGATACATCAGCACATGTTGGTGATCAACATTTAAAAGGCGAAATAAATTTATGGCTGGTCATTCTCATAATCTCACTTGAATTATACTCTACAACATCTAAATACAAATAACAGTCTTTTGAACATCTGCAACCAAAGGAATACACTCAACGTTTATTTCGCTAAAGTGTGTCAAACCCAAATCTCTGTTGAAGAGAAAATCTGTTGAAGCAAAGTCTGTTGAACCAAACAACCTCTGCTGATAAACACAAAGACTGTTCAACCAAAGGTCTGCCAAAGAGAACCTCTGCTGATGAATACAAAAGTATGATGCCACTAAGGTCTGCTTTGGATCAACAGATGATGCAGTTCAATAGAGGATGTTTAAGAGGAGATCTTTAACAGATGATGATCAACAGATGATAAGTTCTGTTGAAGCAAAGTCTGTTGAACCAAACAACATCTGCTGATAAACACAAAGACTGTTGAACCAAAGGTCTGCCAAAGAGAACCTCTGCTGATGAATACAAAACTATGATGAAGCTAACGTCTGTTGTGGATGAACAGATGATCTAGTTCAACAAAGGATGTTTAACAGAAGAGCTTTAACAAATCATGATCAACAGATGATAAGGTCTGTTGAAGCAAAGTCTGTTCAACCAAACAACCTCTGCTGATAAACATAAAGACTGTTGAACCAAAGGTCTGCCAAAGAGAACCTCTGCTGATGAATACAAAACTATGATGAAGCTAACGTCTGCTATGGATGAACAGACGATGCAGTTAAACAGAGGATGTTTAACAAAAGAGCTTTAACAGATCATGATCAACAGATGATAAGGTCTGTTGAAGTAAAGTCTGTTCAACAGATCCTAATGTAGCTCAGATCCTAACAGTGCCTAGGGCTCATGAGATGTTAGGAATATATAACAACAGTTAGCCTCTAACAGATGTTAATGTATATCAGATACTAACAATTTTCCTACTAACCAATTCATTAAATTTGTATTCATTCCCTAACAATAATATACAACCCTACTACTTGTGCAATAAATGAATATCAACAATAATATAATAACAATAATATTCAAATTGTAGCAATTATATACCAAATCCATCAGTTTAGATGATTCAAATTGTAGCCATAACATAACAAACTTTTAAACCCAGCAGGTTTAAAACAAAAGTTAAGAAACATAAATAAAAACCACAAGGAGTCTTCAAAATAAGTTGTTTTTATTTTCCATTCAGACTTAATCCAGAATCCTTTTAGATTTCAACAGCTGAAAAGTCTTTCGTAACATCACCAACATGCTTGCAACAGATCACAAAACAACTAATTAAAATTTATTCAACCTGTTATTATAATGTCAGAAATAAAGAGTATAGTTATGATTTGTAGAAAGTAACAAAAATTACCTTTACATTTCCTTACACTTTCCATGCTGTCTAACACCCATCACATTCTCATGAGCTGCCATTTTAGAGATGAATTCGTTAAACTATAGATCATAATCATTCCACATAGTACATCGCAAAACCGTAACCCTACATGAAAACAATATTCGTTTGACCACAAACTAAACACTAATTTATGCACAATTTTTTAGAATTTATAAAATCAAAACTAAAATTGAATTAATAACAACATAAAATCAAACGAAATTTATGACCATCTTTTAAAGTAGTAAATGAGCAACAAATTAACTAACATATTCACTTGAAGAATAAATTGTTGATCTCATTTATTACCATGATTCCACATTAAATACCAATATTCTTGATCTCATTTATTAAGATCATTCAGCACTAAATACAAACAATCATTTGTACATGACTGAACATGTAAACGACAACTTACTCCAAGTCTTGAATATCACTTTTCATCCTCTTAGTTTCTATTGGAGGTCGGCCAACGAATTCAAGACCTCCACACCAAATAACAGATCCAACAACATCTACATGATCATATTATACAACAGAGTAAGTAAAAATTTCCAATCTTATACAGAGAAGACATGATTACAAAAATATACACTACCAACCTTCAAAGATTTTACTGTCTCTGCTTGAAAAATATTTTCATAAGCTCTGAAGTTAAAACCATACTCAACACCTTGCCAATCTGTTAGTGCATTTATGTCTATCGCCTCCGTCATCTCAAATCGTAGCTGAAACAGTTTATTTCTTGCCTTACATTGTAATATTAGATAGAAAAGGCAAGGTGGCAATATTGTAAATAAGAGGAAAGCTCTTATAAGCCTTGGCCTATAAATAGAAGTCTTAGGGTTAGAATTAGAGACTTTTGCCATTTTAGAGACTTGAAGAGCTCTAGTTCTAGAGAGAGAAACTAGAGAGAGAAAGTAGAAAGGCAAAGGCAAAAGGTGATTCGAGGTGCTTGTATCTTTCATACGTTTTATAGAATCACAGATTGATTACTGTTCGTGTGTTCGGTCTCATTCGTGCACGGATTCCGCACGTCGCACGAGTCGATTCGCAATCGTTAACGGAGTAAAACCGGTCCTAACAAGTGGTATCAGAGCAGGAGCTCGATTGCATGGATCAATCACACGAATTCGCACGGAAATTCATCAGTTTCATATCTCAATTTGCATCAGATTCGATCAAGTTCTTCATTTTTCATATTGTTCACGTTTTCAACAGAAAATCGCCAAATTAAACGACTTTTTACGGATAAAAATTGCTGATTTTTGGATATGTTGTGCGAAATTCATTGATCTACAAGCCTACAAAGTTTCATATCTTAATTCATAGTCATTTGTGAGAAAATTAGAAATTTGTGGTTCGAAAAAGTTGAAAAATGTTGAATGTTGCTGCTGATGTTCACCGCACGGATGGCAATCCGTGCGGATAACATATCCGGGTTGACTATTGTTGACTAGCTTACTCGCACGGATAACATATCCGGGTTGACTATTGTTGACTAGCTTACTTGCAGGAATAACATTTCATTAATCCGTGTTGACTTGTTGACTTGCCACCTGCACGGACAACTCACCCACGCGGATAAACCATCCGGGTTGACTGTTATTTGACCATCCGGACGGATAACTTGTCCGTACGGATAACAATCCGTGTTGACCATTATTTGACCATCCGGACGGACAACTTGTCCACACGGATAACATCATTTGCTTCATTCGGATCCCCACCCGTACGGATCACCTTAGTCTCCTGGATCCTCACCCGCACGGATAAGACACTCGTCTGGATCCCCACCCGAACGAATCATCATCCGGATCTCCATCCGTTCGAAGACAAACATCCGAGTGGGCTGATCTCATCCGATTGGGCCAACATCGATTGACTATTGATCCATCCGAACGGACCAAATTCTTTTACGATTCATTTGTTTGATAGTGTTTAAACTCATTGTGTTTGTTTGTTTGTGATTAAGGTGATTAAAAGGTGCTGTTAATCGAGAAGATCACATCATGGCTGAAGAATTTATCAATACGTTCTACAAAGCGTTTACCTCGGATACAGTGGAAGGTTCAAACGATACACCCAAAGCGATAACGAAAACCATCAAAGACAACATTAACAATGACAACTTTTATGGAACCTATTCAAAACCTCCGAAGCTGAATAACATTGAGGATTATGTTTGGTGGAAGGAGAGGTTTGTCAATTGGACAAAGGCATATGCACATGAAAGTTGGTTTTGTTTGAAGTTTGGCTATGAAAACCCAGTAAATGACAAAAGAGAAGAAATTCTGATGAAAGATTATTCAGAGGAAGACAAAAGAAAATTTTCATACGAACAGAAGATGATTGCTTTGATTCAGCAAGCAGTTCGAGATGACATTTTTTCATTATTAATACATGATGGGTCATCGAAGTCTGTGTGGAAAGCTTTGAAAACGAAAGCTAAGGGGGGTAAACAAATTCAGAAAAACAAAATCGCATTATTAAAAAAGGAATTCGATCTGTTTAACAGTTTAAAGGGAGAGACAGTAAGGCAAATGATTGAGAGGTTTTGCCATTTAAAGATTGAACTTGAAAGATTTAAAATTGTGAAAACTAGAGAAGAAATTGTTGATAAAGTAATTGAAGCGTTACCACGAGCTGATCAGTGGCAAACGTTTGTTTTTATCTTGAAAAATGATGAAAAATTTGATAAAATTTCTCTTGATGCATTGATAGAAAAGATTGAGAGTCATGATCTGGAGCTACAAAAGCAAAACAAGATGAGTGGTTCTTTGCATCATCAGAATGTTGGTCTATACTACAAAGGCAATGTACCTTCTAAGAAAGTTGGCAGTTCACCAAAGACAGCATTCAGTAGTGAGAAGATGAAGGAACCACAAACAACCTCATCAAGTTATCATTCTGGATATCATTCATCTTCAAAATCAAGTTCTGATGAAGCTGAGGAGATTTTGTGCAACATTGCTCTTAAATTAAAGAATTCTCCTGCAATGAGCATCAATGCAGCTAAACAACAAATGAGCTTCCTTGCATCTGTTCTGGAATCATATGAAGGTCTGGTAGCAGGCAAAATTGGAAACTCAGAGTTAACCAAAGAAGACTACGACCAGATTGATCCGGAAGAGATGGAACTCATTGATATTCGTTGGTGTTTAGCTAGTTGCATTCGCAGAGCTCAGAGATATATGGAAATTACTGGGAAACAATCTCTCGGTGGTCCGTCAACAAAGCTTGGATTCGACAAATCCAAGGTGACCTGCTTCAGATGCAAGCAAAAGGGTCATTTCAAAAGAGAATGTAGAAATTCTGAAGTTGCTGAAATGGAGAAACCTTTCAATGATGATTATTATCGAAAGGCAATTTACCACCGTAGCAGAGAAGAGCCAAAGATGTTCGAAGATAAACCCAGAGAGAAGTCCAGAGCTTATGCTGTAATCCACGATGATGAAGGTTTTGACTGGAGCACAATTCTTCCAGATGAAGATCGTCCTGTTGAAACAACTCATGGCAGAAAAGCATCAAAAGCCCAGCATCAATTTCTTGTTGCTGAACTTTGTGAAGAAAACCAAGAAGAAAAAGGCACAACTGAGGTCAATGAGAAAACTCGAGAAGAGATTTTGAAAGAAAAAACTCCAAGAGAAAGATTCATTGTAGGGTGCAGAATGGAGAAAATGCAGGAAGAATATGAGAATGCAGTTGCAAACAAAAGATGGGATAAGAAACAAGAATGTTATATCAACAAACAAGGTGAACCAGTTGTTCCAAGAAGTGACATAGTTCACGATGATGTTCTTCTCGTAATTCCTCGATCCGGCGAATATTACTCAAATGTTGCAAAAGACAAAACATATGTGAAAAGGCTGGATAAAATCATCAGGGATGCTATGACAACAAAACTGAGGAAGAGGAATGAAGAACGAATGAAGAAGAATGTTGAAGAGATGATAAACAATCTGAAGAAAGCTGCTGAAGAGGTTAAAGCACAAGCAGTTAAAGAAGAAGATGTGAAGATTGTTGAAGAAGTAAAAGAAGAAGTGGTGGTGAATGTGGAAGTAATGAAAGAAGCTGTTACTGAAGAACAGCAGGTTGGAGAAATTGAAAAGAAGATTGAAAGATTAGATGAAGTGAAGGATGAAAATTTGAAAGTTGCTGGTGATGAAGTTGGTGTTGGTGTTGATATTGAAGCTGTTGATCAGAAGCAGACAGAAGTTGCCGTAAACACCGAAGTGCCAATCACTGAGGTAAAATCTGATTCTGAACTCGCAAATAAAATTGTTGAACAGTGCAAGAAATGCATGGAACCATGCAGTGCTTGTACTGAAAAAGATGAGCAATTCAGAATAAGAGATCTTGAATTTACAAAAATTGAAAACATTTTCAAAGAAAAATACAAAGAAATGCTTGAAAATGAAAATGTTTTAAAAGAAAACAATGAAATGCTTTCATCAAAATGTAAAAAGATAGAAAAAGAAAATGAACTTTTGAAAGAAAATGTTTCTAAAATGACAGAAGAATGTTCACAAAAAGAAAATATTTGTCAAGAAATGAAAAAAGAATATGATTCAATAAAATTGGCTTATCACATTACAAAAGAATCATATGAAAAAGTAAAAAGTGAAATGAAACTTGTTCAATCAAGATTGAAATATTGTTCTGAAACAACTAATGAGTATAAACGAATGTATGAAATAAAGCAACAAGTTGTTAATTCTTACATTGAAGATGTTGCTAAGCTAAAGCGTCAGATTGCTGATTTAGAACAGTATAATAACAAGTTAAAAAGTTATCACGTGTCATCATATGTGCTTGAACGTATTTTCAACATAAAACCGGAGGATGGTGAGTCTGAGCAAAACAAGAAAGGCATTGGCTCAGAGTTTCATAAAGTTCCACCACCGGAAAAGTTTGTGTTTTATGATGAGGAAAAGGTCGAAAAAGCTTTCAACATGGTAGATCAATTGCCAGATAACATTGACATAACCTATTCCAAATCTGATGATTCTCATGATTCAGAGGTGGTAGGAAAAGTCGTTGAAAGTGTGTTGAAAGAAGAGTCGGTTGTTACAGGTAAATCTGAATCACAGGATGAAGATGAAGGAAATCTTCATGATGGATATCTGAAAAACACAAAATCCGAGAAAAATTTGAATGATGATTCAAAGGGATTGGTTTATACCATGATTGGATCAGACAAATTATTCTTAGATGTTGTATTCCCGATTCAGAATGTGATTTCAGAAAAGGTTGATAAAGTGTTCAAAATGGTTGAGATTGAGAAGTCTGAGATTTCAAAGTTTGTTGGTAAGAGTCATAAAGGTTTGTATAACAAACCTGGTTATAAGAAGAAAAATATGAAGGCTGGGTTGGGTTTTAAGAAGAAACAAAATCGAAACAAAAATGAAACGCCAAATTTTCAAGCGAAAATGAGTTTTGTTCAAGGAGGCAGTTTAGAAGAAGAAAAATAACTCAAAATGAGACAGTCTAATGATGAGTTCTTTGCTAAAAAGAAAAAGCAACAACCACAGGTCAAAGATGTGTCCATGAGAACATGTTTCAAATGTGATAAAAAAGGACATCTTGCACGCAAGTGTCCTAATCTAAAACCTGTGGATGTTGACAAAAAGAAGTCTGAAAATGTTGAGAAACAGAAATCTGAAGTTGTGATTCAGAAGTCAACAAAGTTTGATTCAAAGCAAACTTGGAAGCCGAAAATGTCAAAGGTTGACTCACAACAAACATGGAAACCAGTGACACCAAAATTAAGAACAACACAAAGTTGGAAAAACACTGTTGATACAACAAAACCAAATCAGTTTTGGAAACCAAAAGTTGTTGTTCAAAATCAAAATGTTCAAAAGGAGTCACATTTTTATAAAAGAGGTACTCCAAAAGGTCAGACATGGAGTGTTAAGAAACAAACGACTTTGGTAAATGATGAAAAAGCTGAAGTCAAAGTTGAAAAAGTCTTTGTTCAGAATGACAAAGATTTTCCGAAGTTAAATGATGCATATTGTGTTGAAATGCCTAAGGTCAAACAGACCTGGGCTAAATTGTTCAAGTAATCAAGTAGTCTGAATGTGCAGGTGCTCAAGACAACTGAAGATTGTGAAAATGGAAATCGGAGCAGCCTGGCACAAGAAGAAGAGGCTGCGGAACCCTGTGTTGGTTGAAACAGGGAGTTTGTTTGTTTTCTGTACATAAATAAACTATATTTCAAAAACCCTAAAATATTGAAAATTTTGAAAAATCAAAAAATGTTTTGTTTTTGTCAAAAATATTCAAAAATACAAAAATGTGTTGAGTGAATACGCCGAAACCCTCACGGCTGAACAAACATGATTACTTTCACAAGATTGAAAAACGGTTTTCAAACTGTCGAAAATCAATGGGTTGTAAATCATGGGGGTACGTTATATTTTTCTGCAAATCAGTGCATGTGAAGCAGAAAATGGATGGTGAGACAAAGCTATCAGTATTGGTTGTCAAAATTTTTTTTTAAATGGTTTTGAATTTTAGGGGGAGTAATATTGTCAAAAAAAATCCAAAAACATTAGAAAATTTGAAAAAGCCAAAAACATGATAAAATTCAAAAATGAGTTTTGTGTAAAAAGAGGAAATGATAGTACATCAGTAGACAATTACAGTATGCTAAAGAAATGTAATGTTTATATAGCGTTAAACAGTCTCACTGATGATATGCCGATAGGTTTTTATACATTTAGTAAACTTTTTCGGGATATAAACCTAAATTCAAACTTTTGCTTATTTCGTGGGGAACACTACTTGGATATATAGGTAACCCCTGAAATCTCGTTTGAAAGGTTCCTCTTTCTGATATACTAGGTCTTTATACTCAGTGATATCTGGGGTATTATTCCAGGACTTCTGCTGAACGGTAGTTCTGACCTAGTCCCCGAATAATACTTTCTGCAAATGCTTGAAACACAGTATCACCCTCAGCATATATGATAAGACAATAAAATTGCTTAGCAATGCTGTTGTAAAAAAGATCCTCTAAAGGGGACACACCCACAAGTTGAGTCATGATCTCTCTGCTGAACGATGGTTCTGACCTGAGCTCTCATGATTCTTCATAATTTATTAACCCCTTACAGATATCATTTGTGTTATAATTACCTGTAAGACTGAATATTGGGATCTGGATACGGGAGTATATTCAAGAGGTGGGACACATGAATGAGTTTAAGTTCTTAATTCACCTAATTCGTATCCTGAATCAGTTGAAATTTGTGTGAAAATTTAAGTGGATCAGTATATCGACAATCTAAGTGAATTGTTTAATACTTAAAGTGTTAAAAAGCTCAACGGTACTTGTGACTTGTCAGAAACTGATATGATCCTCTGACGCATACTCAAACAAAAATATTGTGTGTAAATATGTTTGTAAATATTTCTTTACTGCTTTATATTTCAGAAAAATTCAAAAAGATTTTTTATTCTGCTTTATTATCGACAACCAATGTCTGAGAGCTGAGTTTTAAAATCTAAGTATGCTGATCGTGTTTCTGAAAATAAAACAAGTTCATTAATTTGAAACTTTAAGTTTTTAAAATCAAAAATCAAAAACAGTTCGTGATATCTCCAAGGTCATTAATTTGGACTTGGATGATTAACTGTGAGGGATTTGGATGCTTATATTGTTAAAATCTATTGAAAAGAGCCAGTTTCCGATTTTATTAGCTAATACTGCCAAATCCATGAAGATTGTTGATAGGGGGAGAGTATCAAGTAATCCTGGATATATTTCATATTATTATATCTTAGTCCCAGGATCTTGAGTTAGAAAGTTTAATAGAGCCAGGTTACGATACCTGGACAACTGAAAATGTTTTACTTATAAACGTTTGAGATTTGCAGATGTTGTACCAGACTACGATCCCGATAGCCAAATCTAAGGGGGAGTCTGAATACGAGCTTAACGCAAGGGGAAGCGTGCATAGGAGCCAGGATACTTTCCCAAAAGAACTTGTAACCAAAAAGCCAGGTGTCGATCCCAAAGCACAGAAGTTTACCGAAAGGGGGAGCTGGAGCTGAAGACAGATCCACGGGGATTCTGTGTTCGAGCTAGAGAGAGAGAAAGAAAAGAAGCTACGAGTTTGACTCAATAATTGAGATTGACTGCGGCAATATCCAAGGGGGAGTCTGTTAGTGCATTTATGTCTATCGCCTCCGTCATCTCAAATCGTAGCTGAAACAGTTTATTTCTTGCCTTACATTGTAATATTAGATAGAAAAGGCAAGGTGGAAATATTGTAAATAAGAGGAAAGCTCTTATAAGCCTTGGCCTATAAATAGAAGTCTTAGGGTTAGAATTAGAGACTTTTTGCCATTTTGTGACTTGGAGAGCTCTAGTTCTAGAGAGAGAAAGCCTAGAGAGAGAAAGTTCCGTGTACGTGATTCAGGTGCTGTACGTTTTCAGATCTATCAAAGAATCACGTTTATATTACTGTTCGTGTGTTCGGTCTCGTTCGTGCACGGATTCCGCACGTAGCACGAGTCGATTCGCAATCGTTACGGAGTAAAACCGGTCCTAACACAATCTCTAACAGGTGTAACAGTTGTGCATCGATAAAAGTTGATTTTATAGTCATGTGCTCTACCTTTATATATATCTTTATTTTCACAAACACCAAATTTCGACAGTGCCACAACAGCATCTTCTTGAAGTTGTCCATTCAAAACAGATATCGAATGACTTTTAATACCTCTTTGAAAATTAGCACCCTGAAGAACATTTAAACAAAGTATTTTTTAGCATACAAACCTACAGGAACATTTATAATACAAACTTATAAACCATAGAAACAGGAAATCTCACATATACATCCATGGAAAAACACAAATACATATTACCTTTTCATCAATGAAGATGATCCTCGCTTTCATGTGCCACAAATCTTTCCCAAGATTTAAATCGTCAACAAAACTAAAATAGTTAATCTCAACTGATATTGACATGCTTCTAATTCGGAAATCAGAATGAATTCAAATTTCAAAATACAAAAGCAGAGAACATGAGAGTGTAATAAAATATGAAGAGAGAAATGAGAAAAAAAACCTTTATATAAGAAGATGATTCGACATTCATACAACAGCATCTTCTTGAAGTTGTCCATTCAAAACAGATATCGAATGACTTTTAATACCTCCTTGAAACTTAGCACCCTGAAGAACATTTAAACAAAGTATTTTTTTTTTTAGCATACAAACCTACAGGAACATTTTTAATACAAACCTATAAAGAATAGAAATATGAAATCACACATATACATCCATGGAAAAACACAAATACACATTACCTTTTCATCAATTCCCAGATGATCCTCACTTTCATGTGCCACAAATCTTTCCCATGATTCAAATCGTTAACAAAACTAAAATAGTTAATCTCAGCAGATGTTTACATGCTTCTAATTCGGAGATCGGAATGAATTCAAATTTCAAAATACAAAAGAAGAGAACATGAGAGTGTAATAAAATATGAAGAGGGAAATGAGAAAAAAAAACCTTTTATATAAGAAGATGATTGACAGAAGAGAGTGAGTGACATGCATTAATTGCAAATTACGTATTACCAGGCATTTTGAATTTGAAATTACCGGGAATTAACATCTGGTGATATATAGGAATTGTATGAACCTTTAACCTCTGCTGGCTTTAAAGTATGGATAGATATGAGCAGAGGTTTTGATGGCAGAGTTTTAGATAGATTTTAAAGTGTTTTATATATTAATATTTATGATGCAATAATGACATAAGAAAAACATTGTTGGACAGACTCGAAACGGTACTGGTCGAAATGGTACGCGTCGAAACGGTACGGGTCGAAACGGTACGGGTCGAAACGGTTCGCGTCGAAACGGTACGTGTTGAAACGGTACGGGTCAAAACGGTACGAAACTCGTCCCGACCCGAAACTCGTCTCGTGCGGAAACTCGTGTCGGCCCAAAACCCGTTGTGATCCGAAACCCATCGCATGCAGAGACCCGTGTCGGTCCGAAACCCGACCCGAACTGGCCCCGTTCCGATCTATAACCGGCGTTGTGCCGAAACCCGTCTCGGCCCGAAACTCAATTTGAACTAAACCCGTTCCGATCCAAAATCCCTTTCATGCCGTAACCCGTCTCGTGCGGATAATTGTGCCGGCTCGAAACTCATTCCGACCCGAAATCTGCCCCATTTCTTGAAGACACTAACCCACATTGACCCAATTTTTTAATGTTGTCGACTGTTGGGATTGAACCCTACCAGAGGAACAGATAATTAAAGCCAAAACTGGATCAGAGTAGTGGATCTAGAATAAGCAGATGTTATGTATACAAGTCTCTCCCCTTGAAAGTGGTTTCAACATCTGCTGACCTCCTATCTACTGATTATACAAACTGCTGATTAAGTAAAAGACTGATGAAAGACTAAAGCTCTGCTGTTCAATCTACTGCCTTGAGTCAAGCTCTGCTGATCCGGACAAGTACTGTTGGGTTCACATCAGTGGAAGGATGCAACAGTAGTTTAGATGTCTTTATGTAATGTAATGTAATAGCAGTAGTTAGCATAGCAGAGGTTGTATAGATCAGAGGTTAGAGTTTGTTAGGAGGTTAGATGTCACTTTCATGGTAACGTCAGCTCAGATGCCTTAGTGGTTTGCTCGTGCCTATAAATAGAACAGTGCTCTGTACTGTTCTATTAGCTCTTTGCAAAATCTTCTTCCTGCACGAACAAACACTGTGAGCTCAGGTTGAGGGGGAGTTTGTATTCAGACATTGCATTGTAATCGTTATTGAAATAAATTCAATCTTTCGGTTCTTTGTGGAAAATGTTTGACTAAAGCAATTCTCTCGTTTAATTGTATGCAAAGTTTGTTTCCATCTTATTTCCGCTGCACAACTCATTCATCTTCATCTTAATTTCAAACGTAAAATACAATCAAAACCAAACTCAGATACTAACAATTGGTATCAGAGCTTGGACAGTCAAATTTGATTTAACAATCATTTTGACATAAATAGTTCAGCTCATAATCGTTGATACTGATAGTTTGTTCGTTTGTTGAAAAACAGAGTAAGGCTTAATCACCATCAAAGTTGATTAATCAGTACCTGTAAAACAACCAGGATGACGTCACACTCACAAGATGATAAGAATAACATTGGCTCTCTTTTCAAACCACCCATGCTTAAACGTAATGAATACAACATCTGGCAGAGAAGGATGGGTCACATCCTTGCTCAACAGAACACTGGATGTTGGAGGTCTGTTGTTTTTGGTCCCCATGTTCCTATGGTGCCAAGTGATGATGATGCAAAGAAGTTCCTACCTAAACCATCTGAAAACTATACTGAAACTGATTTTCAAAAATTCAAACTCGATGCCAAAGCATTTAGCATCATAGCATCTGCATTACCAAATGAAATCTATGCTGGACTGTTACATTGTAACAGTGCCAAAGAGTTATGGGATGCTCTGAAGGAACAGTTTGGGGGAACAGAAGAAATCATTGAAAATAATAGGGAAATTCTGAATCAGCAGTATGAAACATTTTGTCACATCAAGGGTGAATCATTGACTCAGCAATTTGAGAGATTCAGTTGTCTCATTAGTGAACTAAGGCTTGTTAATGTAACATTTCCAAATTCAACTCAAAATAGCAGGTTTCTTAGGTCACTACCAGAAAAATGGGATACCATAGCTTTTGTCACTAGAAATTCTGCTGAGTTCAAAGATCTGACCCTGACCCAACTTCATGGTAGACTCCTGACCTATGAAAGGGAGTTGAACCAGAAAAAGAAGTTGAAAGTTTCTGGCAAAGTTGCTGATGATTATTCATTCGGTATCACAGCTCTTTTTGGTCAGGAAGAATCTGGTAGCAGTGGTAAGGATCAGGGTTATGATCACTTCATTGATATAACTGCTGGTGGAAATTTTAACAACCCTGATCCTCACTCTGCAAATTATGCTTTTACTGCAAATTGTGAAAACCAGATGTCAGATAATTTATGCTTTGAACTCAATGATTTGCAACACTTTGATCCCACTGACTTAGAAGAGATGGACATTTTGCATCAATTGGCTTTGCTTAGTGTAAGAATAAGCAAATTCTACAAAAGAACAGGGAGAAAATTCCCAGGGTTACATGGGAATTTAAGGGTGGGGTTGGATAAATCTAAAATCAAGTGTTACAAGTGCAATAGGCTAGGTCATTTTGCTAGGGAATGCAGGAGTCAAACCACTGGTCCTATAATCACTCATCCCAGCTCAAACCCTAGACCACAAAATCAAAGCACTGTTCACAATACCCAATACACCCCTGCAGCCCATGTTAACACCGCTCACTATGCTGCAACCCCTATGCCTGTGCATTATGTTCAAACCACTGTTCCACAAATTCAGTATGTTCAAACCCCTGTCCCTCAGGCACAAGTGCAACCTGTTGCACCTCAAAAAGCTGCTCCAGCAGTGGCACAACCAGATCAACAAAGCTTCTTCACTCAAGGCTTTGTTGACTGGAGCAGCTTGCCTGATGAGCTTGGGGATGAAAATATTGCACTCAATGCTTTTAATGAACCTTCTAATGATGAATTTTGTTTGATGGCATTAGAGTCAATACCAGAGGGGGTAGAAACTGAAGGTGAACAGCTAAGTGCTAAAACAGTGGATAAGGTGACTGAAGCAGTGGTTACTGCAGCTGGGAGAAAATTCAAAACCCTAATTGACCCACTGACTGATCCTTGGTCCGAAGAAGACAAGGAAGAAAAGAAAGCAGGTGAGAAAGAAGAGAGAGTTAATGAAGAAGGTGACTATAAGTGTGATTGTGCCATGATGGCTGCTGCCAAGGTAACACCTCAAGTTCTTGAAAAACTGTGTTCAGACCAATGCATTATTGCATTTGCTGTGACACCTGTGTCACTCCAACTATCAAACAAATTCCAAACCAATGAAATATTGCATTTCATACTTGGGATTTGTAAAAATATGTGTATCTTTTGCACATATCAACTCTTGTTCGATTTCAAGCTCTAAATCGCTTTCTGGAAGGTTATACGCGCACTAATGCGTAAAAATAACCAGTTTAATGCAACAAACACTCCGTAATAGTGACATAGGCTTATCATACCTTAAATAACCTCTACATAACTTAGAAATAAGTTTTGGAAGGTTTGGTATGCCGAAATCAGGTTAAATCGCTTACAGGGACTAAAGTTGACAAACTGCGAAAGTATGCCAATTTGAACTGTAACAGACATTCCGGAACATGGCCATAAGTTAAACATACCATAAATATCCTTTACATAGCTTAGAAATAGTCTTTGAGGGGTTCGGTGTGCTAAAATAAACTTTAGGGTCATTCAGGGACTAAAAGTGTCAAAAAGTGCACAAGTTTGCATTTTCGCGCATAACTTACGTTCTGAATACATCCGGACATCCAAAAATTTATGTAAGCATGACTATATTATGATTTAGTGTTTGGCACAAGAAATATCCATTCGTCGCGCCATTTGGATCGTTTTTCGTGCTTGTGCGCATTCCGTCGTAATTAAGCGAACATCGCGTTCGTACGACCAAACGAACCAACATCCGACATATTTTTGAGCATGTTTCATGTCCACAATGTTTAGGCAGCATTTTAGGGCCTTAAAGTTGGCTTTACGGGCCTTAGAAGTGTCGGAAATGGGCTTAAAACACAACAAGGACTGAAACTGTCATTTATGAAATTTATTTTCTGATCAGAAGCCCCAGGCGGACTGCCTGAGGTTTGACTGATCCTGAAGCGGGCCGCGTACGCCTCCCAGAACAGATTAGATCGAACAGTCAGTAGATCACATCTGTTTAACTCACATCCACACATTCTCAACTGCCCATTCAGCTCATTTAGACCCATTTTTAGCTACCATGAGTTTCCAACAAGTGTACGCACAAGATTCGAGCACGGTTTCCATGAAACGATCTTAACGGTTACCCAAAAACTATAAATACCCCACCCCCATTGCTTCAAAACCCACAAGAATCTGATTAAAAAGACTCTAAGTTGGAACCATTGTTTCATACCTGAGTTATTTTGATCACGATTAGCATTCGGGGACCCTTCGTAAGTATTCCTTCGTTCTTTTATTGCTTTTCGAGTCCGAAAGTCAAACTTTGATTGACTTTCAGCGTTGACCAGCTTATGGTCAATGCGAAGTTCGTTGAACTTCGCAACGTGATTGTAATCATGATGGTTATAGTCCCTTGGGACTATGCCTACTGATTACCACGTCTAGGGTCGTAGGGTAAGCGATCTGATAAATCGCTTATACCTTCGAACCCGACCCATTGGTCGATCATTAGGATCCGACCAAATACATTAGGTGACCATAGTATATAGGGAATAACCTTCCGAGGTTATACCTTATGGTCGCTTCGTTAAGTAGTTGTATGATAGGTAGTTTATATGCCTTAGGTAAATTACCAGAATACCCTTTTCATGTAAAATTGGTAATTAAGCATATGTAACCTAAACTTTTGTCACATAACTGATTATGTAAAATGTTTAGGCATATAACACTTGTCATAGGACTAGTTAGACGGTCCGAACGCGTTTCACGCGAACGACGCGTTAAAGTAGCATAAGCTACCTAAACGAGCCGTAATGGGTCGTAAGCACTTATGTAAGGTTTCATTTAGTATGTAGGCTTTGTTAAACCATATTATACGAGTCTCCACACTCGTTTGGTTTACGAACCCTCATTCTATCCGATCTTCCGATTTAGGTCTGGTTTATTAACATAGTTACCTATATTAGGTGCCGTTTGATATCCGTGATCTCTAGCATTGTTTGGTTGTCACTCAAGGACTACTGAGCATTCTCAAGTGAGTACATAGACCTCTCTTTTACTGTTTTTCAAACTGTTTTGGGGTGGAACACATGTGCCTACTTGTTACTTTCATGCTTTCCTGTTTTCACATCATATACTTATTATGTTCATTAGTACACTTATAGTACATGATTTCATTGCATTTTGTGCTATGTATGCCATTGTGTGCATACTTAGTACATTTATTATTCATCACATGCTTACATTTTGATATGACATTGGGTTTGTTTAAATGAATTTTCACAATACCGCATAGATGTTTATATCAGTATAGCATGCATTTATTACACAAAACATAACTTTGATTTAAACCATGTTTACTTCAATACCTTGTTTTTGTGCATTTTACCTATGGTTTAGTTGATGCATTTCACTAGCCATACATATCATTTTGGTTACACATTACATGATTTACATCTTGACATAAACACTTTGACATATTATTCAATACATTTGACAATTGGTTTAAACATAGACATTTTACTTTGGTAGTTTTGGTTTGAGTAAGTGATTAAGTAACGAGGCGTGTGTAATATGATACAAACATGGTGGATACGCCGCTGGTACTTCCTATATATAAGTGTTTGTATGGTATTACATGTCGTAGCGTTATTTGAATCATTTCAGTTTGAGACATATAACATTTTATACAAATAACATACTTTTCACAAGACATTGATTTACAAACAACTTGTCTAATACAAACTCATTTTACATGGTTATTCATTTGACCATGCATTTTTTTTCTCTTATTTATACATATCATCTGATCTTATCAATTTTTAAATGATTTACAAAACAAAGCAAATAACAAGGTTCATGACTAAACATTTTCTCAAACATAAGTCATGAATCCTATTTTCACAAAACCTATGTATCTCACAGGCATTTTTATGCTGACGTACCTATTTTCACATGTGTTTTTCAGGAGATGATGCATAGGACTTATCAAGACATACTTAGGCGGACCTGTGCCTTAGTGACTTAAAACGAGACAAGAACTAGTTAATTTATGTTATGTACTCTTTGTTTCTTGTTTATAACAATGTAAATTCTCATGTTTGATTAAGAAAACGAAACTTTAATATCCATGGTTGTGAAACATTAATTCTGTTACAACACTCCCCGACGTTTCCGCCACGATCTGTATGTTCTACGTGGTCGGGGTGTGACAGAAAAGATGGTATCAGAGCTAATGGTTATAGGGAATTAGGTTATTAGTAATGCTTTGACCTAGTCTATAACCTTTCTAGGACCCTAACGCGATTTTACTTGCGTTTAGTCATAAAACAATACCGTCACCTATCCTTAGGCGACGACCACAACAAGAACATAAATTTCAAAACCGCTTTAAAAACTAATCATCTGTTCTAGGATGATTGATTACTAGGTTTTGAACCTTCTGTTATAAGGTTTTGAACCCCTTTGAGTTTTCAAAATCTCGTCAAAGTTTTGGGTCCTAAATAGTGTGAACACGTGCAAACTGGAAGGGTGAATGCCTGTATTCTGGGTTTTCTGTCTAGGCAAGCACTTCGTATATATCTCATCAGACGCGAGACCAGTTGTGCTTACCTGGGAATTCTTGGGATGAGTGTTCACTTATAGGCGAGCATGTCTTCGCGATACATTATTTTTGACCTATTCACTTTGATTAATCACCGAGGTCGTTTGTTGCTTTGTAGTAACAAACAAATGACCACTATCCTTGTTTTCATCAGATTTGTTTCATCTCATTCTTTTCGTCTAATTCTCTCACTCGTTTCATTTCATGTTTCCTCTTTTAGAATGCCTCCACGACGCGAAAATCCGGTATCTATTGAAGATCTGGCAGCTGTCATTACACAACAAATGACTGTTGCAATCCCGAACATCGTTGCTCAATGTCACCAAGCTCTCAACAACAACAATGCCCCCTGCAACTTCAAGACGTTCAACTCGGCTAAGCCATCAAAGTTTTCTGGGTCTCAAGGAGCGACTGCACTTCTGCAATGGTTCGAGAGTCTAGAGAGCACCTTCAGGCATGTACAATGTCCAAACGAGCAAAGGGTAGATTTCGCATCTAGTGTCTTTGAGAAACGAGCTTTGACGTGGTGGAACGGTGTGGTGAGAGATAGGGGTGCCGAAGTAGCACTGGCTCAAACGTGGGAAGAACTTCGAGCACTAATGATGAAGGAATTCTGTCCTCGTCACGAGATCAGGGCCTTGGAAAGAGAATTCGACGACCTTAAGCAAGACAGCAGCGAACATCGAGCATACACTGATCGATATGAGGAGCTGAGCCTGTTGTGTCCTACCATGATTACGCCCTTGGATAAGGCGATCGAAAAATACATTGATGGTCTCCCTGACTCAGTTCAGGACATTGTTACTGGTAGTAACCCCACTACGGTTAGGCAGGCCATCGAGCTATCTGCAACCTTGACTGAATCTCAGATCAGGAAACGTAAGCTTTTCCGAAAGGGTGACAAGAAACCGGTCGAGGAATCGAAACCAATCGAGGAATCAAAGACCATGGATGAACCGACTGGATCCCCTAAGAAGTCAAAGAAGCAAAAGGCTTCTCAGAACTTCGCCATGGTTACTCACAATGATCAAGCCGTCCCCAACCAACCAGCTCAAACCCGTACTAGGAAGCCATACAATGGGACTTCACCCTTGTGCAACAAATGTAACCTTTATCATCATGCTATGGTGAAGTGCCGCGAATGCCAAATTTGTGGACGTAAAGGTCATACAGCAAAAGTTTGCGTGGCAGCAGTTGCACCAAATCAAGCTAACAACAATCCTGCTCAAGCTCGCTTTCCACCAGGTTCTTGCTACAAGTGTGGCAAGATGGGTCATTTCCGAAGAAATTTCCCAAAGCTTGCTAATGCTAATCCAGCACGGAGATGAGCATCTGACCGACTAGAAGACAACACCTTTTAGAAATAATCATGTCTTATGTATTATTTTCTTTTGTTGTCAAGGTCCATGAAACAGTTGTTATCATTGTTAATAAATAATTTTTTTTATTTATTTACATTGCAATGTATTTATGTGGTTGTATGCATAAACAACATATCCCTTACAATACCGACAATCAAGGAATCGTATTCCTTGAAAAGCAAACTACTCCCCAAAATTTTACTATTTTATAATCTCTTGCGTTTTCCACGAAATTCCTAAGTACCTGTTTCTTTCAAGGAAAACGAAGTACAAAACGCAAGTTACAACACTGGACGAATACCCAAAGTACTACTATAAATCCTTAATAGGGTACCTAAGGGTATTTCCGTAAATCCTAAAAATTTTTGTGTTCCTTAATTCGAATATTACGTTTCTTAGAAAACAAAAATCGAATTTTGGGAGATCTTCATATCTTTTCAGATAAATCCCAGAGGACATTGAAGTCAATTGACTGGTTTCCATATCCATTTTCAATCGATAACAAGTTAATAACACATTAAACAACTATGTGATTATGTGCTTATGTGTTTCCTTTTATGTTTTTGGTGTAATCCAAGTTTTGTTATCTAAATCCTCGTAGAATCTTCCATATCTTTGTGTACTATATTAAATCCTCAATGGGCTTTTACGTAATAGTAAAGACCCTTGGATTATATGGTACTATTCCATAATTAGACCCCTTGAGTGGTCTAGTTAAACAGATTGATCCAAAAATCTGGTTAGGAAGATCATGTGATGAGATAGCTGAAAGGACTCCTTGGTGGCCTAATTAAAAGGACCTTATGGTAGTCTAGTCACATTCATCACAGGTTTGATTTTTCCTCCCCTTCACATTACAAACAAATTGTGCGGACTGTGCAAGGAATTGCGTAATTATGGATGCATACATAATTATGAAATTCAGTGCACGGAAACCACAGCTAGTTGGTCGTGTGTCTAGAAAATGACTCATTTCGTTCATTTTCGGTTCTGAAGAAGTTGTGGAAAATGACTCATTTCGTTCATTTTCGGTTCTGAAGAAGTTGTGGAAAATGACTCATTTCGTTCATTTTCGGTTCTGAAGAAGTTGTGGAAAATGACTCATTTCGTTCATTTTCATTTCTGAAGAATGTCCGTTAAAGAAATGTCAGGATTATGCCTTTCATATCTCTGGTGGTTATTTGACACGAAGTCACAGATAGACTCCTACGAATAAATTTCGGGACGAAATTTCCTAAAGTAGGGGAGACTGTGACACCTGTGTCACTCCAACCATCAAACAAATGCCAAACCAATGAAATATTGCATTTCATACTTGGGATTTGTAAAAATATGTGTATCTTTTGCACATATAAACTCTTGTTCGATTTCAAGCTCTAAATCGCTTTCTGGAAGGTTATACGCGCACTAATGCGTAAATATAACTAGTTTAATGCAACAAACACTCCGGAATAGTGACATAGGCTTATCATACCTTAAATAACCTCTACATAACTTAGAAATAAGTTTTGGAAGGTTTGGTATACCGAAATCAGGTTAAATCGCTTACAGGGACTAAAGTTGACAAACTGCGAAAGTATGCCAATTTGAACTGTAACAGACATTCCGGAACATGGCCATAAGTTAAACATACCATAAATATCCTTTACATAGCTTAGAAATAGGCTTTGAGGGGTTCGGTGTGATAAAATAAACTTTAGGGTCATTCAGGGACTAAAAGTGTCAAAAAGTGCACAAGTTTGCATTTTCGCGCATAACTTACGTTCTGAATACATCCGGACATCCAAAAATTTATGTAAGCATGACTATATTATGCTTTAGTGTTTGGCACAAGAAAAATCCATTCGTCGCGCCATTTGGATCGTTTTTCGCGCTTGTGCGCATTCCGTCGTAATTAAGCGAACATCGCGTTCGTACGACCAAACGAACCAACATCCGGCATATTTTTGAGCATGTTTCATGTCCACAATGTTTAGGCAGCATTTTAGGGCCTTAAAGTTGGCTTTACGGACCTTAGATGTGTCGGAAATGGGCTTAAAACACAACAGGGACTGAAACTGTCATTTATGAAATTTATTTTCTGATCAGAAGCCCCAGGCGGCCCGCCTGAGGTTTGGCTGATCCTGAAGCGGGCCGCGTACGCCTCCCAGAACAGATTAGATCGAACAGTCAACAGATCACAGCTGTTTAACTCACATCCACACATTCTCAACTGCCCATTCAGCTCATTTAGACCTATTTTTAGCTACCATGAGTTTCCAACAAGTGTACGCACAAGATTCGAGCACGGTTTCCATGAAACGATCTTAACGGTTACCCGAAATCTATAAATACCCCACCCCCATTGCTTCAAAACCCACAAGAATCTGATTAAAAAGACTCTAAGTTGGAACCATTGTTTCATACCTGAGTTATTTTGATCACGTTTAGCATTCGGGGACCCTTCGTAAGTATTCCTTCGTTCTTTTATTGCTTTTCGAGTCCGAAAGTCAAACTTTGTTTGACTTTCAGCATTGACCAGCTTATGGTCAATGCGAAGTTCGTTTGAACTTCGCAACGTGATTGTAATCACGATGGTTATAGTCCCTTGGGACTATGCCTACTGATTACCACGTTGTCTAGGGTCGTAGGGTAAGCGATCTGATAAATCGATTATACCTTCGAACCCGACCCATTGGTCGATCATTAGGATCTGACCAAATACATTAGGTGACCATAGTATATAGGGAATAACCTTCCGAGGTTATACCTTATGGTCGCTTCGTTAAGTAGTTGTATGATAGGTAGTTTATATGCCTTAGGTAAATTACCAGAATACCCTTTTCATGTATAATTGGTAATTAAGCATATGTAACCTAAACTTTTGTCACATAACTGATTATGTAACATGTTTAGGCATATAACACTTGTCATAGGACTAGTTAGACGGTCCGAACGCGTTTCACGCGAACGACGCGTTAAAGTAGCATAAGCTACCTAAACGAGTCGTAATGGGTCGTAAGCACTTATGTAAGGTTTCATTTAGTATGTAGGCTTTGTTAAACAATATTATACGAGTCTCCACACTCGTTTAGTTTACGAACCCTCATTCTATCCGATCTTCCGATTTAGGTCCGGTTTATTAACATAGTTACCTATATTAGGTGCCGTTTGATATCCGTGATCTCTAGCATTGTTTGGTTATCACTCAAGGACTACTGAGCATTCTCAAGTGAGTACATAGACCCCTCTTTTACTGTTTTTCAAACTGTTTTGGGGTGGAACACATGTGCCTACTTGTTACTTTCATGCTTTCCTGTTTTCACATCATATACTTGTTATGTTCATTAGTACACTTATAGTACATGATTTCATTGCATTTTATGCTATGTATGCCATTGTGTGCAGACTTAGTACATTTATTATTCATCACATGCTTACATTTTGATATGACATTGGGTTTGTTCAAATGAATTTTCACAATACCGCATAGATGTTTATATAAGTATAGCATGCATTTATTACACAAAACATAACTTTGATTTAAACCATGTTTACTTCAATACCTTGTTTTTGTGCATTTTACCTATGGTTTAGTTGATGCATTTCACTAGCCATACATATCCTTTTGGTTACACATTACATGATTTACATCTTGACATAAACACTTTGACATATTATTCAATACATTTGACAATTGGTTTAAACATAGACATTTTACTTTGGTAGTTTTGGTTTGAGTAAGTGATTAAGTAACGAGGCGTGTGTAATATGATACAAACATGGTGGATACGCCGCTGGTACTTCCTATATATAAGTGTTTGTATGGTATTACATGTCGTAGCGTTATTTGAATCATTTCAGTTTGAGACATATAACATTTTATACAAATAACATACTTTTCACAAGACATTGATTTACAAACAACTTATCTAATACAAACTCATTTTACATGGTTATTCATTTGACCATGCATTTTTTTCTCTTATTTATACATATCATCTGATCTTATCAATTTTTAAATGATTTACAAAACAAAGCAAATAACAAGGTTCATGACTAAACATTTTCTCAAACATAAGTCATGAATCCTATTTTCACAAAACCTATGTATCTCACAGGCATTTTTATGCTGACGTACCTATTTTCACATGTGTTTTTCAGGAGATGATGCATAGGACTTATCAAGACATACTTAGGCGGACCTGTGCCTTAGTGACTGAAAACGAGACAAGAACTAGTTAATTTATGTTATGTACTCTTTGTTTCTTGTTTATAACAATGTAAATTCTCATGTTTGATTAATAAAACGAAACTTTAATATCCATGGTTGTGAAACATTAATTCTGTTAAAACACTCCCCGACGTTTCCGCCACGTTCTGTATGTTCTACGTGGTCGGGGTGTGACATTTGCTAACATCAAAGAGGTAAATGAAAACCTTAGGGACAAAGTCTTGTCTGATGAAGTCAAATTTGAAAAGTCATTAAAAGAACTTAGAAACAAATTGGCTGAAAAAGATAAAGATATCAGTAGTCTCAAAGAAGAGCAAAGCATAACCAAAACTCAACTCCAAACTATGGTAGAAAAATACCAAGTTTGCAAAAAAGAGTTAGAGTCCACCCAAATCACATGTGAGAAATGGGTGGAATCCTGCAAAGGATATGAGTTATTTCTTGAAAAACAGATTAAAAGCAATGTGAAATTTGGTGTTGGTTATAGAAAACATGATGATGAAAACACTGCTTTTGAAAAATCTGTTCAAACCACTGATGAATCCACTGAGTTCATCCCCACAAACAAGAATGGCCAAGAAGTGAAAATCACTGATAAACTTGGTAACAAAATCACACTTGATAGACCAGTGGGATCCTCAACTTTTGAGGAAATTGAGAAATACCAATTTAAACCCACATGGTCTGATGAGTGTGACATTCTTGAAAACTTCAAGCCCATGGACTTTACAACCGCTGATGATGTCACAACTCCAAAAGCAAAAGTC
>JARYGA010044400.1:0-13874 GCA_030545235.1 Helianthus tuberosus | reverse complement strand
GTCTTACAGTTGGTCTTTCGAAAATACCACTTGTAGATCTTTAGATCTACTAGTTTAGAACTTCATTTCATAAGATAAATTGTTTTTACACAAGTTCATGTTTAATAGTAGTAGTGTTCATCATCTAGTCCTTTTTATACTTTAACATACACTAGCTCATGTTCTAAGAACATAACCTAGCCGGGTTAGATGACGATCCGAACTACTACTAGCATTAAACAACACAAAATAATCATCACAAAACAAGTTTAACAAGTTTTACACAATTATCCATCTATTAACCATCATATTCATCACTTTAATAGACTTTTAGTTGGTGATTTAGTATGTAATCTTGGGTTTTAATGTACTTTTGTCGTCGGATAATTCAGCTCTATAAATTAAACCCTTATATGTAATCTTGGGTTTTAATGTACTTTTGTCGTCGGACCTACACCTAGGCCTCAATTCTAATGTCTGACTGCTTTCTGCAGTTCTGTTGACACAGTGTGTCTTACCGGTGAGTTTACTAATATTTTTGACGCAACGCTATCATAACGTAATTCTTGTAGCATATATCATGCATGAATTCACTTGTATGGAATTCAGAAATTAATTTGTCTGGTAAACCAGATCATGCACAGTCATTTAAGCACAAATTACTGTTCATCTAGTGTACGGAATGTACGGAAAAGTGACGGTTGTCACAGTCTCCCCCCGTTAAAAGAATTTCGTCCCGAAATTCAAGCGATGCCATCGGTCGCAGGGGAGTTGTGAAACCAATATGGTCACTTAGATTCATGATTTGTCTTTATGTTCCCATGAAATCTCTGGGTCATGTCATGAATTCTATCGTACTTCAGTAAGTCGATCATGACTTTTCTGTATCTTGTGGACTCTTGGTCCATAACCTCAACAGGTTTCTATAGTAATTCTTGTCATTTGTCATTGACGTGAATCTTATTTGTGGGAACAACGACTGTTCCTTAAGTCAGACTCCTCTACAGACTAGACACATGAATGTGTCGCGATCACTACTGATCTTTTTCTGGGAGCTTCATCTTGAGAGCAATGGTTCTGATCCCTACACCGGGGATTCAATCTTTTCGTTTTCCAAAACACACTACGCCTTCTCTAGGCGAGGTTCTCATTTTAGTCATACTTCTTGTCTCAAATTCATACGATTTCTGCCGCTCATCGGCGTAATCTTTCTGTATTCTGTGGGCTGTCCTGATATGATCACATATCTGAACGATCTTGCCTCTAGTTTTCCCTGGGCCATCTCGGGCTAGTTGATTGTTTATTTCTGGTATCCGTTCGACATGACGGGAATTGACTCATTATGTTCCGTCTAAAGCTTTACACGAAGCGGTTTAGACGGCGGTGTGATAGATACCATTGTAGGAAAACTCCACTAAGGGCAAGTGAGTGTTCCGACTTTTCATTAAGGTTTATCACACAAGCACGTATTGTGTTCATACAGTCCGCATTGTTCAGCAGCTCAGTTCATAGTCGAGTGTTCCGACTTTTCATTAATGTACTTTTGTCGTCGGACCTACACCTAGGCCTCAATTCTAATGTCTGACTGCTTTCTGCAGTTCTGTTGACAGAGTGTGTCTTAGCGGTGAGTTTACTAATATTTTTGACGCAACGCTATCATAACGTAATTCTTGTAGCATATATCATGCATGAATTCACTTGTATGGAATTCAGAAATTAATTTGTCTGGTAAACCAGATCATGCACAGTCATTTAAGCACAAATTACTGTTCATCTAGTGTACGGAATGTACGGAAAAGTGACGGTTGTCACAGCTCCTGTCTTAAATAGCAAGAATTACAATAACTCAGCCGTATTCACTTAAGTAAGCGTAGGTACAATTTACCGGAAGGCTCTAGTCTGGAATGATGGTATAAATAACCAATTAGAATGCTAACGGGTCTTTAATTAAGCATAAGCTTAGACCGGTTAGTCTTACCGAAAGATACGGTTCAAACGCATGATTAAGCGAAGACCGGATAGAATGTGATTTAGACCCGACAAGTTCGGAGACTTTCTTAATATGGGTATTTCATACACATTCTGGATTTTGAGATAAAACCGATAAGGTTTGACCCGTTTAGGCTAATTTATGTAAACTAGTTACATAAACCGAACCGAACGCGTAATAAGCGTAACGGGTATACATATGAGCCATTTATAGGTTTCCTAAGTTAATATGCTTCATATATGTTGTGACATCAGTAAGATGTCTTTTATTATGCCCGAAACGAATTTAAACACAAACTATGCCCCGTAGGGGTAGTTTGGTCATTTAAAAGGTTATAAAAGAGTTTAAGTATTTACCTGAGTTACAGGTCTGATGTAATCAGAAAAAATACTTATTTTACTAAGTTATAACAGTAGGGTAAATTATATATGTGAAATTTATCAATCATAACCAAACTATGCACCGTAGGGGCATTTTGGTAATTTCACATAAGCCGTAAAGCTCAAAACCGAAGTCTGAGTTAAACAACTTTTGCTTACTGTTAAAATATTATAATTTGCCTCAAATATCAATAGGTATAAACCCTTGTATGTTTAAAATAGTTTTAGTACATACTATGTGTTAAAAACGCTTAAAAAGGCGATTAGAAGCCATTTCCGGGTTCGATACAAGAAGCTGATATTTTTACTATTCCAGAAGGCTTAAAATAATTTATTTATCATTTAAGATCAGTATAAAAAGGTTTGGAGTCGATTAGATATGTAAAACTCATTTTATGGCCCGTAAGGGCAAAACCGACAATTACCGGATTAAGCCTACGACTATAAGTTATGCTCAGCCTAAAACTAATTAAAAATCTTCAAAAATCCCAAAATAATATATTACATCAGTGGGTAATAAGTTTGATATCAAAAAGTAGGTTTAATTAGGCTATACGCTAATTATGTCGTTTAATTAACATAAAGCTTTCAATTTACGCTAATGAGCATAACTCTCAAACTACACCTCAAACTGATGTCAAACTTTGGGTACAAGTTTATATATCAGTGACTAAGGTTTCTACACTTTTACATTTCCAAAAATCATGTTTTATGGTAATAAGGGCATAATGGTCAACATATGAGCAATTAACGGAATCATGCGTATTAATCGGTTAACTAATGAACCATGGTGTATAATCACAGAGGGTTATACTAGCATGTAACCTGGTCCAAATGAAGCTCTTAGGTATTTATAAATCATACCAAAACGGGTCAGAACTGAAGTCAAAGCAAAAGTCAAAGCTTTGCGACTTTCGGTTCCGAACCGGGTCTAAACAGGAAATTATCGGGTGGAACATGTTTAGACATGTTCTTACACTAATTACCAAATTATATTAATGATCAAACAGGTCGTATGTGTTCTACATTGCTAATTATGCATAAATTAAAAACTAAGTATCCTGTTGACTTTTTAATCACAAGTTTGACCCGACATTTGACCTAGTTAGAGTGGGAATCAGGGGGTGCCCTTTTTAAGGGTTTATTACCCACATAATTACCAACTTATAACTACTTTCAATTCGACTAATCACTTGACTAACAATGATTAATCGTTAAGTCAACCGTTAATTACGACGGTTTGACTTTTAAGCTTAAACTAAGTAAAAACTTAATCAAGGAAGGTCAAGGGTGCTTACCAAAGTCCTAATCACGATTAGGGATGCTTGGTGTCTGCTCTTGAGCTCCAGAAAGTCCCACAATTGCAAATGGAATGAATGCAAGAATGTTGCAACATTGAAGGCCTTTTATAGTGATTTCAAACACCTTAGATTGTTGACAACTCAAGCTATTATGGACCATGAATCATCAACACATGTCCCTAAGGGCTAAAAATCAGTTTAGGCAACTCATGGAAGTGTTAAAGGGCAAGACATGTCGTTTGAAAGGCTGAACAGGCAACAGAAAACGAGTTTCTGCATCTGGTAGTTGCTTGCGCACCATAAGGTTCTGAGTGTTGAGGTGCGCAAGGCTTCACCAGCACAAAGGATTTTTCAAATGTTGACAGCTTTGACCCCTGCACCTCTAAATGTCATTTCCGACACATCCAAGGCCCGTTAAACCATTTTTAAGGCTCTAAAATGATGCCTAAGTATGGGGAACATGAAACATGCTCAAAAATATTCCGGATGTCGGTTCGTTTGGTCGTACGGTCACGTTGTTCGGTTAATTACGACGAAACACGGACGGACGCGAAAAACGAACCAATTGACGCGACGAATGGAATTTTATCAAGCCAAACACTAAAATAACATATTTTAGTGTTTACATAAATTTTTGGGTGTCCGGGGATATTCAGAATGTGAGATATGCGCGTAAACGCAAACTTGTGCGCTTTTTGACACTTTTAGTCCCTGCATGACTTAAAAGTTTATTTTTGCGCACTAAACACCTAAAAGCCTATATCTAAGCTATGAGAAGGATAATTAAGGTATGTATAACTCATGGTCATATTCCGGGAGGTCCGATAACATACGAATCGGCATACTTTAGCAGTTTGACGCTTTAGGTCCCCCTAATGCGCAAACTTGCGTAACTTGTCATTTAATAGCATTGAAGCCTCATCTAATTCATATTAGGCATTCTTGAAATTATTATTAAACATCATAATGCTTCGGGCTCGATAAAAGGTCATTCAGAGGTATAATTAAACATATTGACACTTTTAGTCCCTTATACTTGCAAAGTTGCGCGTAACTTCACTTTTGGGCATAAAAGCCTTGGATTGCCAATGATTGGCATTCCCGAGAGTATAATCAAATATCATGAGGCTCTCGGTTTGTTAAAAGGTCACTCAGAGGTAAGAATTAACATGTTGACGCTTTTAACCCTTTATTGCGCAAACTTTCAATTAGTCACATAAACGGCTACACTTGATTAACAAGTGGTTCAATTGTGAATATAAAACCGTAAAAGGTTATTTAGAACTTATTTTAGGTATGATAATACTTCCAGTTCTTTCATAATCAAAGTTTTTCGATTTTTCGAAAAATTAGTCCCTTAAATTCAACGTTTGACTTCATTAGGGTTTATTACACGTGTCAACACTTCATTGGACGTGATTTTTCGAGGTGTTACAAATATACAATTAGCTACAAATAGTTCTTGAAGTGATAAAATAGGCTTAACTCGGCAATCATGAAAAGCCAGTAAAATCTCTAAAATCCTCACCTCAAAGTTTACTAAACCATTTAATGTTAAAAGGTAATTGGGACAAAATATAAATGATAATAAAATTACAAAATAAAGAGGTGGAATTAGGAACTTGAAGTTATAAATAAATAGTAAATAAAATTCAAAGTGGAGTTATTTGCCACGTCGATTCGTAACTAACCAAGGTCTTGAATGAGGGAACCATCACAAGCATTCATGAAGCCATCATTGGCATAATCAATTAAAACCATTTTAAGTTGTTTTAAGAAATTATTGCCTAAACTTTTGAAACTCATCGTATTATTTGATGTCTCTCCATCGTTCTCTCTTTCTTTGTTTTTTTCGACGCCGACGACCACCGCAACCACCAAAATCAACATTCAAATGGTAACAATTGTAATCAACAATCGAAGTTTGGTAGCTTGCCATCCTGGTCCATTTCGTTCGTCATCCTCACATTACACGATAGCTTATAAACGTCACAAGTGTTGCGCACCATCACCACTCCTTACCACCAATTTTGCTTTGTTTTGAGTTCAAGGTAAGAAATATAACTTTTAAATCAATTGTTATAACCTTCATACAAAACTCAAAACTCAATATCTGTTAACGAACCTCCAACCAGATGTTAAAACATTTTGAGTACCGCAATGCAAAGTGTTGTCCCCACCGCATCGCGCGGGCACCCTACTAGTAAGTAATAAAGTATCTGTCATTTCAGTTACTGTTTGTATTTACTGTTTTTCTTCAGCTTTATCTGTTAAGGCTGTAATACGTCCCATCCTTCAAATTTGGCATTTTGTATTTAATGGCGTTTTGTAGATAAAGATGATTAAACACACTAATTTTTTGGTGTCTAGCGTTTGTGGCATTTTTGCGTTTTATAACTAATGAGAGAAATATAGTATTTTATTATTTACTCCCTCATCTTCTTCTTCGGAATCTTCTTCTAGTTTCCTATCCATGTAATCACTTTCACTTCTGGTGTTTTAGTCGTTTTTGAATGGCGTTTTATTCATTAGTTTGGCGTTTTGAATTAGAGCAGTAAAAAGACCCTTTTACCCTTAATGAAGCACGTCCCAAGTAATAAAATTGATGTTATTTACGAAAACGCCACCGCGCCAATCTAGTCCATAGATTCTTTTGATCTGATGATCCATAAACATTTTCACCGCTCTCACACTTTTCATTGTTTTTCCTAAATCATGGCCCTATATATGTGTGTGTGTGTCCAAAAAAATGTAACATACAAATTTTGAACATTTTAAAAAAAATTATTCGGCCCTTTTTACAAAAATGTTCAAATATATTTGCTACATTCGCTGTTTTTTTAGAAAAAAAATAAAATTGTTACATATGGTTTTCTTGAGTTTTTTCAACTCAAGTGAGTTTTCTTCCTATACTTCATCTACACACACACACACACACACATATATATATATATATATATATATATAAAATAGAGAGAGAGAGAGATTAGCCAATGGGTGGTGGTCCATGGGTAAAGGCAAAACCTTTAAACACTTAGGTTTAAAAAAGTAAGGTCTTGGATTCAAGTTCCACAAATGACAGAGATAAAAAGAAATTAACCATTAAAAAAAGATACATACATACATACATACATACATAATTTTACATTGGTTTATATGCACACACAAGCAAAACTACAATAGGGCTCCTTGTATTTTAAATTCTAACATTTGATACTTATACATTTAATATCCAATCAAATCATCAACCTAATAAATAATTACCCTAAAAATAACTAAGGGGGTATTTGGTGTTGCGTTTTTAAAATAGATTATGCGTTTTCAAAATAGATTTTGCGTTTTCAAAACTGCGTTTTGAAAAATCATGTAGATACATGCTTCTTTGGAAGCAAAAAAATCACTTTTTCATCCGAACACTTTTTTAGATTATTTATGTTTTACAAACGCAATAATCAAATAATCACTTCAAAACGTAATCCCAAACACCCTCTAAATATCTAACATTTGAATCGCTTCCACTGTTTCACTCGAGTTGACATTTATTATTGAAGAATAATAAGTCAATTCCGAGTTCATTTAATTTGTTACCTTGTTTCATTTCGAGTTCATTTAAACTTTATCAAATTTCAAGTCGAGTTTAGTAACCAAATTTTCAAAATTCAAATAGAATCCGAACAGAACTTCAAATCTTCAAAATTCAAATGATTCGATTTGACGAATTTGAGTATTTGAAATACAATTTATTGAACTCATGTTCCATTTCTACTTTTTTAAAGTTATGTTTTTCAGACAAGTTCTAACACTTGGTATACGTTGAAATTAACGAACTCTAAAATGAACAAAATCCAAAATAAGGTTAACAAAATCCAAAAGGTCCTACCGGGAGTCGAACCCAGGTCGCTGGATTCAAAGTCCAGAGTGCTAACCACTACACCATAGAACCATTTCATGTCGGTTGCTTGTTTTAATATCCTATAAACCTCTTAGAGAAAAACCACAACAAACAAGGTAATAGAACCGGAAACAATTAAACTGAATGGAGTTAATGATATAAACAAACTGGAAATGATTCTTTGTTGTGTAGTCAAAGCACGGCACGCATACCTTATAAAATATGATCGAGGCAATGAGGCATGCGGGTTTAGTCAGGTGTAAGTGTTCACAAGTGAGCACATGAAGTTCCAAGAAAATTTTTATTAGTTTTAACCGTTACACTTTTATTATTACCATGTGGTGAAAGAGGAGAAGAGGGAGGACGAAGAGCAATAAACCTTGCAAAATAATATATTTGATAAACGATAACGTAATATAATTTATAAATATATCTCTACAAATATTTAAAAAATAATATGCAATAAAGTATATAAAAGTACTTTTGCTACTACTTCCAAGCCATATTTGTGAAGTCTTTCATAAACCAGAAGTTGTCATTTTACATAGTGTGATGACTTCAATTAGACCGTGGGGTATGGTGGGGCTTGGGTTGGGTTGGGTTGGGGGCATGAGTTGACACGTGGAGTTGGAGCCCTCCCACCGCCTAGTGACGTGTCCGTGGGGTATGGCGGGGCGTGGGTGCACCGCTTGGGTTGGCAGATTATTAAAAAAAAATTACAAAAAATTTAAAAAATTCACAACATTTATAAAAAAAACCTAAATTTTTATTAAAATTTTAAAAATTACATAATCCTAAAAATTACATAATTCCTAAAAATTACAAAATAAAAAAACCTAGAGCGTTAAGTAAATTTCAAAAAGGGCGATCTTGTCGAACACCTTTCGCTCCTTGCCTCGAAACTCAATGTTCGCCACCGCCACCCGGTCCTCGTGGCTTAAGTCGCCGCTCGGAACGGCTTCGTAGTACGCCTTGAAACGATCGAGCTTGGGCCGTAGCTCGCGCCATTTATGTTGGCACGCGTTGAGGTTGTGCCGGTCGTGTCCGACGTTATGTCGGTATCTTGCGAATGCTTCCGGCCAATATCGTGTTTGGCCGGGTTGCCGCCCCTTCATAGCGTCAACGACGCTTGTGACGAGAGCCAATTCTTCTTCGTGGGTCCAAGAGGCCATCTTTTTTTAGTGCTTTTTTGATTTTTTTAGATTTTATTTTGTGTTCACATTGGTTCTCGCGGTTCTCGCAATAAGGGTGGTTCTCGCATGAACCTTACCCTATGTATTTATGTATATATATATATATCTATATATATATATATATATATATATATATGTATGTATGTATATATATATATATATGTATGTATGTATGCGCATATGCATTATAGCTTACTAACCATAAATGTGAATGGAATGTAGGTTGCTTGTAGGGCTGTTCATGAGCCGAGCCAGGCCAAGCTCGGGCTCGGCTCGATTATAAACCGAGCTGGCTCGGCTCGGCTCGGATTTGAAACCGAGCTGAAAATCTAAGCTCGGGCTCGGCTTGGTTTTAAACCGAGCTAGCTCGGCTCGGCTTGGTTTGGCTCGATTTTATAAAAAAAAAACTAATATATACCTCTTAACATTTAATAGCCTAAAATATTATTCAATAATTTAAAAGAATATATTCAAAATAAGTTCAATCTAATACAATTCAAACCAAAATCAAGTTTAACAACGCAAAATAAGTTTTAATTTCAATAAAATACAATATTAGTTCATTAGTATGATAATCAATCTTCAAATATGCCATAAATATCAAATTAAAAACCTATATACATGTAAATAATAATCAGTTTTTTGTAATATATTATAATGTGTATAAAATTAAAACTTATTATAAGTAAAATAATTCGAGCTAAACCGAGCCGAGCTACAAAGCGAGCCGAACCGAGCCAGCTCGGCTCGTTACGAGCCGAGCCGAGCTAGGCTCACTTTCTAACCGAGCCGAGCCGGTTCGGCTCACTTTTAAACCGAGCCAAATCGAGCGAGCTTTTTCCGAGCTAAATCCGAGCGAGCTCCGAGCCGCGAGCTTTTTGAACAGCCCTAGTTGCTTGTACCATACAGGAGGAGAGTTGATGAATTTTGAACATCCAAAGAACAAAATGAAAGCAATCACAAGGGTTGACAGCGAGGGTGCAGTGTGTGGAGCCGCCTTCAAAGTTGATCTCTTTGCAAAGACCAAAAGCATGCCAAGGGTTGGAAGTCATACTAATTGGGCTTGGAGTCAAGAGGCTTGAATCAATTTTGACTTTTTTTTTTTAATTATATCACAAGTCAGCCATTTCCGTTGACTTCAAACTGCATTTGAAATGGCATCTTCGGTTATCATAATATAATCATCAAGAGTTGTTCATCTGTTCAGTTTTCTTACTTGTTTTTGCTAAAAAAAATTAACCTGAAAATCTCTCCTCTTTCTGCATTGGTTGACTTCTAGAGTCAGTTGGATTAGAATACTCAAACCATCTATCGACCGTTAGTTCATAACTTATTGTTCTTTTACATGAATAATCTAAAACTGATAAAAATTGTTTCAAATCATAACGGGTTGGAAAACATGTCTACACTTCGCAAACAAGTAAATTGTGGCACGCAATGCGAATAACTAACGACAAAACTTTGGGTCTATATCTCATTAAGAATATACAAATGATTATATGTAATATCTGATACATAAGCCGGGGCCTCTCTTGCCTTTTTAACTGGTGTCAAAACAAACCTATAACACATTAGCCAATAAAGCCCGGCCCAAACCCTACATGTTGGGCTAGTTCTGCATCTGTGGAACGACATTTTATGTACATCAATATGATCAAAATTGAGGCTCTGGCGCTCTGCACGACGTCAAGAAGAATATGCTTTTACTATAGGTTAAATATTAAATGCCCTTCAATTATAACAATATAAAAGAAACTTTGATGAAACTTAAATATTAAACAACCTTCAATAATAACAAAAAAGTTCAGGAAAACAATATTTAGATGAAAAAGAAACACGCTTAAGGTTTCGTGCAAGAAAGTTGTCACTTGAAAAAATATGCATAAAAACTAGAGCAAGAAGCTAACCTAAAGCTTAGCCAAGGCACTCTTCTATACAACGCGAACCCATGTCCCTCCGCACATCGGACAACCATGAACCCAGCGGCTGATCCACCATGCCTCCTGTTCATTTTGAGTAGACGTGTTGTTGCTGCCGCCTTGCGAATCAAAAGCACAAGTTTGGCGCAAACATCTTATGCACTGCACATATCATACATGACGTCCAAACGTTCAATAACTAAGAAACACAAAACCTGCCCATTAAAACACCATATCCAAGGGGTGATTATACCTTGTACCAAACTCCTCCGAGACCAGTTTTCCAGACAGCCGTCACAACATCTCGGCGAGACCCCATTATCCCAAGATACGCTCCCAAACCAACGGAAGTGTTCAAGCCAAAGGCTGCGTCTCTCTCTGACAACCTGCGTTTTCTTGGCCATAACTGTTGGGCTTCTTGGCGTACATCGTTGCTATCAAGCGAGCTGAAGCTGGCTGAATCGGTAGAAGTGGTCTGACCCAGATCATCTGGGTCAGACCACGGCCCACCAAATGTATTCCGTCTGTGCCATTCTTCTGCTGGAGGATGAAGTTCTAACTCTCTAAGTAACAAACCCGCAGCATCTGCGCCTCTAGGCCGTGGCATATGCTGCATCACAACATGTGCCACATAATTATTACATCCATTCATGCAAATAATAATACCAAAAACTAGTTTTTTTTAAATAAGACTGTGACAAGCTTTCTTCACCTAAATCTACGAGTCAGCACCAAAACATAAAACAAAGTAAATAACTTTACATTCAATCCCCAAACAATATCGATTTGTCAGTTATCATAATAATGTGAAACATAAACAACTAAAACCATCCGCAAGCGAATTCAAGTTATCTTTTAAGTAGTAAAAAAACCAATTTCAATTGCATTAAAGAGACAGAGTAAAGTACACGTATGGTCCCTGTGGTTTACCACAATTCTGAATTTGGTCCCTAGCTTTCCAAAAGTACATGGATGGTCCCTGTAGTTCGTACTTTGTAACACATTTAGTCCCCAATTTAGCATGTCCAAGTAAGGGACTAAATGCATTAAAAAAGTGAAAATCACAGGGACCATCAATGTACTTTTGGAAAAAACTGGGGACTAAATGCGTTACAGAGTGCAAACCACATGGACCATCTGTGTATTTTTGGAAAGGTAGGGACCAAATCCAAAATTCTGGTAGACCACAGGGACCATCCATGTACTTTACTCAAAGAGACAACTCTTTTTTACCTTGCTCAAAAATTAGATGTGTAAATATGTACTAAGATCAGGTTAACTGGAAACGTGAGGAATGTTGTACCTGCATATGTGGGCCAAGTGATGCTTCAACAACCTCCGGCAGAACAGTATAGTTTCCGTCTATGTAGTGAAGACGGACCTGAATGTTGCTGCTACCTACCTGAGAAACAGGCAACGGGTGTGCCAAACCGGATGTTCTTTTACAAAGATCCATTAGTATCAGGAACAGGACCTTTACCTGCACCATATCACATAGTAACACCCTGTCAGCGTATCAAACTACACAAACAAAACTATGTCGACGTAGTTAAGCTTTAAGAAGCTATCAGCTGATTTTCTAGTCCCGGAGGTAATTGATACTTTGTTTCTAGTATTGTTGGACATCTAATAGAAACTCGATTATAACTTCACACTTTAGTTAACCAAATGAGTGTCAATCAAATTTCATGTGTATAATTAATTAATTATTTTAAAATTTTAGTAGTAGTGGTGGTGGTGGTCGTGGTCGTCGTCGGGGTCGTTTTCGTCGTAGTGGTCGTCGTGGTGTCGTCGCAGTAGTAGCAGTCGTCGTAGTAGGAGCCGTCGTAGTAGTAGCAGTCGTCGTGATTATGTCTTTTCAACATGCGTGATTATGTCTT
Organism: Helianthus tuberosus; assembly: GCA_030545235.1. Classification (NCBI taxonomy): domain Eukaryota; kingdom Viridiplantae; phylum Streptophyta; class Magnoliopsida; order Asterales; family Asteraceae; genus Helianthus; species Helianthus tuberosus. The sequence continues at coordinate 1,340 of JARYGA010044400.1, read as the reverse complement.
TTCAACATGCGTGATTATGGTTTCACTCACAACATGCGTGATTAGGGTTTTGAGTTTTACAACGTGCGTAATTTCACAGCCCCAAAAAATTGGTCAAACTTCCTAATATTATAAAATAATTATTATAACAAAGACATTATATAGTAATACAAATAATAATATTATAATTTTAATTTATAATATACCACCTCCGCACAAATCTTATAAACAAAAAATGATTAAATTTATAATATTATAATTTAAGAAAGAGTAAATTGCCATTTTAGTCCCTGAGTTTTGTCCAAATTTGCCATTTTAGTCCAAATAGTTTTTTTTTTGCCTCTGGGTCCCTGACTTTTCCCTTTTGTTGCCATTTTGATCACATACACTAACTCCATCCAAAAACTCCATCTTTAACCAAGGGTATTTTGGGGATTTTCATTTTAAATGTTTTCAATTGCCATTTTGATCCAATTCCAAAAAATCAAAAAAATTCCAAAAAATCATAAAAATTCTAAAAAATCCGTTTCGGCGCGAACCGTTTCGAAGCCGAACCGTTTCAAGCCGAACCGTTTCAAGCCGAACCATTTCGAAGCCGAACCGTTTCAAGCCGTACCATTTCGAAGCTGAACCGTTTCGACCCGTACCGTTTCAAGCCGAACCGTTTCAAGCCGTACCGTTTCGAAGCTGAACCGTTTCGACGCAAACCGTTTCGACCCGTACCGTTTCGAAGCCGAACCGTTTCAAGCTGAACCGATTCGACCCGTACCGTTTCGAACCATACCGTATCGAACCGAACCGTTTCGAGCTGAACCGCTTCAAACCGAACCGTTTCGAGCTGTACCGTTTCGACGCGAACCGTGCCGTATCGAACCGACCCGTTTCGGCGCGAACCGTTTCAAACCGAACCGTTTCAGCTCGAAACGGTTCGGCTTCGATACGGTTTCGAAAGGGTTCGGTTCGAAAGGGTTCGGTTTGAAACGGTTCGCATCGAAACGGTACGGTTCGAAACGGTTCGCGTCGAAACGGTTCAGCTCGAAACTGTTCGGGTCGAAACGGTACGGGTCGAAACGGTTCTCGTCGAAACGGTTCAGCTCGAAATGGTTCGGTTCGAAACGGTTCAGCTCGAAACGGTGCGGTTCGATACGGCACGGTTCGGTTCGAAACGGTACGGCTTGAAACGGTTCGGCTTCGAAACGGTACGGGTCGAAACGGTTCGCGTCGAAACGGTTCAGCTCGAAACGGTTCGGGTCGAAACGGTACGGGTCGAAACGGTTCGCGTCGAAACGGTTCAGCTCGAAACGGTTCGTGCCGAAACGGATTTTTTGGATTTTTTAGAATTTTTTAGAATTTTTATGATT
>JARYGA010044399.1:0-26449 GCA_030545235.1 Helianthus tuberosus | reverse complement strand
TCCCAAGTAGCCGGTATAATGTATTAATAGTAGTTTACATATGAGGGGATCAAGTCATTCGCACCCCCGCCATCCAATACCAGTGGGTATTGAAGGAGGTCCAAGTAAGCTTGACCCAGGTCCTTGCAGGATCTATACACTGAACAAGGCAAGAACCTTACTAAACCATTCCCTTAACCCCCGACCAGGTAGCCAACATATCTCTATATAGACCTTAGAGATATGAATAGTGAAAATCTTTTACTTTATATAGACAGTAAAGTAATGCCAAGACACCACGGACAAATGATAAAGAAGTTTCACCTTCAACATAAGAAACTAGTTATTAAAGTCATTAATACAAAACCAAATAAAAAGTACGAAAAGATTAAAAATCAAAAGTAATACATTAAATGCTTTTCTTCACCAAGTGATGTAAGAGACTTAGCCAAACATGGCCTTTGATTGACAAGAACTCTTACAATCAATCTTGGATCCCGAGACTACTACACACACTCTAAGGTGGATGATGGATGATGGTGGTGGATGTGGGTGTTGTAGTGGTGGTGGAGTGGTGGCAAAGTGGGAGAGAGGTGGTTTGCCAAGGGATGCCTTTGAAGTGATCCAAGCACCCCTATTTATAGCCTGAACAGAAGTCCGGCCACGGCCCCGTGTTCGCTGGGCACGGCCCCGTGGCCATCTCTTTTCTCTTCCTTCATTAAGTGCAATTGTCTGTATTAGGCTCCACACGGCCCCGTGTTCGCTGGGCACGGCCCCGTGTGCAGAAGCGTATCTGTACTACCAACATTTGCTAGATTCTACGAATCTTAGCGTTGACCACGCCCCGTGCTCAGTGGGCACGCCCCCATGGTGGGTGATGGAAGCTTCTACAGCTTTGTCCTTTCTGCAGACACCTGACCACGCCCCCGTGCTCAGCGGGCACGGGCAGTGGTCAGCCTTCTGTCTTCTTGTTTTTGCTTGTGAAGATGCTGTCGAGGGGTCGGGCATGCCACGTTTATTCATTTTCTTTGTATTTATGTTAGTTTTTGCTGCATATTTGTTCCTTTTGTTCATTTAAGCTCATTTGGTCCTGAAAATACAAAAGGAAGACAAAAGCACACTTTTTCCAACATTAGTACTAAAAAGGGTTAGTTTTATGCCTCATTTGATGTAATTTATATGTTGCATTTTGCACACATCAGGAGGGTAAAGAGCTCATCCTCACGCCTGGTCGTACCGAAATCCTTGGTTTAGTACGAAGCTTAGGATTCCGTGGCTTCGGATGGAAATTTTCTTTGAAAGGGAATAACATGGGATCATCATCAGCAGTCTCCTTTCCGAGCGGCATTTTCTTGAAAATTCATAAAATCGATAACTATATTATAATGAGAGGAGTGGTCCTAGGTTTAGGTCTAGAACTCAGAATAATCTCATGGAACCTGCATTTGTGATATTTGAGTTTAGACACAAAGGCTAGTGTCTAATTCACTCAAATTGCAGCTCTGGTACCAACCTGTCACATCCCTATTTCCGGTGGGCCCGGAAGGGTCGTGACGATTCGATAACAGTATCACAATATAATAATGCAGCTGAAGTATTAAGAGTAAAAATATTCATAACATTTAAAAGTGTTCAAATATACAAAATACAAGTTGTTCAAGTGTTCAAGTTTTAGCCCACAGGTGGGATCGAGATAAAAGAAGCTTAGACATCATAGGCCTTAAGCTAGGAGTCGCAAATTTCATAGCCTTTACCATAGCCGACCCGGATCCCCAGCCTAATATCAAGGTTCGGTACCTGCAGTTCAATCTTTTGAAAATACGCTATCTTTCGCTGGTAAATACAATTAACCGACTCATTTTGAAAAATAGTTTTTTTAAATGATTTTATACATAGAGAAAACCCGTAGGTAATCATTTAATATTTCTTAGGATTTTATCTTTTCACAAGATTTAAATACTTGTCATACAATGAGAACCAGATATGAAAGCCGGTCATTTTCAGTGCTATAATGATTACGGTACACGCCAAAGTTGAATAACGTGGCTTACAGTCAGTATGCCTACCCCGACACGTTATTCTGTATGGCCATAATAGTTCATGATTCGGGACGCCCGGACACGGTACCAATAACCCCCAATTGTTTCCGTTATCAAGTAAAACGGATTAAACCCGGTTCTTACATTTGTGGGCAATCATAGGCGGCTCATTTATGTAATACCCGCTCCAAGAGTATTTACCTTTTTGCTAGCTTCCAACCGATAAGACAAAGTAAATAAACTCAAGTTCGAATATCTGGGGGGTTCTATAGTCTGAAGTGAACAGATTCAGTTATCTGTTAGAATGCATACGGGTCATAGGTTAGTTCCTTAGACACGACCCGTTACGTAAGAATAAGATTAATTCGCTAGATTAAGCGTATATTGATTAGAATGTGGTTTATACCTATCTTAGTGTAAGGACTCATTGGATAAAGGTTAAATAAACCAACATTCTGATTTGGAAAGGTTTTAAAAAGTTTTGGGTCATTATGCTTAATTTATGCGAACTGGGTTCGCATAACTAGTTATGCGCGTAAAGACAGGTTCGGAAGTTCAGATGGGCATACGACAAGTCTAAGTAGTAAAAATATATTTTTAGTTGAAGTACATACTGATCTAAAGTCAGATTATAGTTTGGTTTAGTTTAAAACCATTTATTTAGCTACTTTGACCACATAAGGGTATTGTGGTCATTTTCGAATATAATTTCACGACTTGTCATTTAACCCATCAAATGAAACGACCATATGGTATAATTTCAAAGAGTTATACTCAACAATAATATGGTCTCAAAACATGTTTAAAACATGTCTAAACGTTGACCAAATGGGTCAGAATCTGAAGTCAAACTGTTTGACTTTTGACATAGAATGAGACCCTAAACTGAATTTGGATAAGTTGAGCATGCTAACATCAGTTTATATAAGTTATAAAACTTGTATATGTGTTAAAACAATTGAGTTATAAGTTATAGAAACCATTTATGCCATTTAGTCGAAAATTCAACTTTTACGTAATATGCTCAACTTATCAATTCAACTAGTAAACGTGATTATACCATCATTATTACGATCACGTAGGAAATATCAGATTGAACTTTACCTTGACCAAAATGGTCATAAGCTAAAGTCAAACAGAAAGTTAACTGTTTAACTTTAGACTTCAAAATAACTAAATAAAATGAAATAGAACTAATGGAAACACTTACTTGGAAGTGTTGAGCAGAAAACTACTGAGAGGGGAGTCCTCTTGTCCAGAGGAAAGTTCCAAGAGACATTAGAGTAGAAAGGAGTGAATGAGCAAGGTTAAAGGATGAAAACATGTCCTATTTATAGTTGCAAGATCATCACAAGATCATGCCAAGTGTTGAGGTGGCTTCTCAGATGTGTACAAGTGTCCTAGGACGTGTAAGAAGCAGAGAGAAATGGCAAGAATGTGAGATATGTGGCATTTTTGCACACTGAGTTGGTCTGCAAGCATAAATCTGCCACTGGCAGTCCCTTACGGACCGTAAGGGTAGTGGTAAGGACCTTAAGCGCGCATCACAGTTCAAACCTCCTTACAGACCGTAAGGGGTTAATCCTTGCGGTCCGTATAGGATCTCCAGAACTTAAATTTTGAGATTTTACATATATAGTCTTTGGACTTTGACTCTTTGGCCATTTGGCACTTTTAGTCCCTCTCCTTCCTCATAGTTGGGATTAGTCGGAGATCCGGGATGTGATTAAGTTAACGCACAAAAATAATCTCTCTCTCCTTCCTAGAGTCGGGATTAGTCAGAGATTCAAAACATGTTTCAGTGAACGTACAGTGTAGGTCCTTACTCCTTCCACATAGTCGGGATTAGCTGGAGGTTTCTCCCTCCACGTAGTCGGGATTAGTTGGAGAATTGGACAAGTGTTGTCACGTAATTGGACGAAATTTTCGGGGTGTTACATTAGCCGGTCCATACCCATCTATACCCAATAGTTCGGACTTGATACCATATTTTTTTCGAATTCGGTTCCAACCCGACACGGTTCCTACCCTAACTGATTCCTAACAGGTTCTTACGTGGTTCCTAACGTTAGAAGCCCTAGAATTGATTTTCGACCGTTGAAAACGACTATATAGCCGTTGGAATCGATTTCTTGATCATTAGAAATCGATTTTAGCATAAAAATCCACTATAAATAGTGGTGGGTTGTATTGGTAGATTACCCAACTCAAAAACGCTTAAATGCATTTAAAAATATGCAAAAAAATATGCTCGTTTCACTCTCGTTTCACACTTTCAACATTTGATGCATTCTTCTGCACTTTCTTGTTACTTTATTCACACAAAATGGCTAGTCGTTCATAATCACCTGTTGGAGTCGGTTCTACATCCACCCCATTCATTGTTAGGGTTCTTCGGAGCCAAGGATACTTGGTGAAATTGTGATTTGGTGGAGATAAGTGACGGGACTACAAAGGCGCTTTGCAAGTTTTGTTGCGCTTTGTTAAAAAGTGAGTCAAATTCAACTTTGAAAAAAACATATTAATAACAAATTTTGCAAGGCGTTGAGAAAGATTTACCGGAAGGTGATCAACCCGAAATGAGTACCGATGACAATATATTTCAGTTCTCGGCGGAAGCGACTCTTGATAGGATGGCAATAGTGGTGATTCAAGAAGCTTTGCCTTTCAACCACTTCGACAACCTGCGGATAACATCCATGATTTGAGATACGCTTCAACCTCGCTAAACTCACGTAAGTCATAACAAACTTAGATATCATTGTTTAAAATTATGGAATAAAGCAAAAAAGATTATGTATAATTTTTAAAAAAATTAGAAACCGGTGTGAACCTAACTTGTTGATGTTTGGCCGGCTCCATATGGTTTACCGGAATCATACATTTGTGTCACCGCCCATTGGATAGATTCCCATCCGTGGCAAATGATGAAACATACGATTGCGTTTGATAGTTTTCCGTCTCCACATAACGCAAATAACTTATTTAAAATTATAGATAATACAATACAAACATATGGTTTACAAAATAAAATATTTTCAATATGGTCCTATAATGCCTCGAACAATACAACAACCATTGAAAAATTAAAATTAAAATATAAATCGATTTGCGAAGGCATTTTTTTCCATACTCGTTGTGTTGTGCATATTATTAATTTAGTAGTGCAAACCGGGCTAGAAAATAAACATGTTAGTCACTATATAAAAATTTTCAGATGGGTGTTACACACCGGGCTAGAAAATAAACATGTTAGTCACTATATAAAATCCTTTAGATTGGTGTTACATGATGTTTTTTAATGTTATGTTTATTTTATATATATATATATATATATATATATATATATATATATATATATATATATATATATATATAATATAGAAACTTAAATAATTTATGTTAAAACACTTAAAAAATGTGCTATTAAGCAAAAACTGGTTATACCCAAGTTTTGGGTAGGAATTGGTCCCAACCCTACCCTAACCAGCTATACTAGGTATGCGTATGAGTATAAAATCCCGAACCCAGTTTTGTTTCCTACCCGGTTCTTAAAAAAATCTGGGTCAGTTAATACCGATTGGGCCTTATCTGGTTCTGGGCAGGGCCCAATAACACCTCTGGCTGATGCTACAAATGATTTATTTGTTGCATCTGGCCGGGGCCCAAAACAGATGGCTGCCCAATAACAAAACCTTGGTTCCACAGTTGATTTGGTCAAAACAGGGGTCATAACCCGATGGAAATGTGTACGAATGAGGAGAAACACAGATAGCATTCTGATTAATATGATCACGTTGGACACCTACTATTCCTACTGTCATTTGTAGTAGATCTAGTAGCCATGGAAGATGAGTAGAGAACAGATATGATGAGGAAGATTTGAATCTCAAATAGTATCATCAAGTATGGGGGTTTGGTAGCATAATCTGGTTGGTTAGCTTGGTGAAAGAGTGGAGTGACTTGTAATTTTTGGCACAGAATATGTAGCTGAAGTGGGAAGATCACTTGTAAAGTTTGTAACATTTTTAAAATCAAAGATGGTCAAATACCAGGACACTCGGGACATTGGCGGTCTTTGCGTTGCTGCATAAAAGGGCGATTCTCGTCACTCTTTTTACTTCACTCTCATCAAATTCAGACAGTTGTTCATCCACCAACTCAACATCACTATCAGCTTCCATGCCTAAAATCGTACCAAAGGATTACTAATACAAAGAAGGTTAATAACTTAATATCATGAAAAGAAAAACCAATATATTATCTTAAATTATTACATAGAAAGAGCCATTCAACCTATTTTTGCTAGCAAACACGAGTGCTCATGTGTGTTTTCTTGTCATCATAAAGTTTGGCCAAACCAAAATCTGAGATCTTAGGGTTGAGATCGGAATCGAGTAAAACATTGCTAGCTTTAACGTCTCGATGTATAATCCCAAGACATATGTCAAACCGGGTGGCCCAATTAAGAGATAGCCTCTTGTCTCCTGCGGGTCCATCTTCTAACTGTAATTCAGCAAACTGGAGGTTAACGGTGTAGTTACCGTTCTGCAGTCCTAACTATAGTATCTTAGTGATCCAACAGAGGTTCGTGCGGTCTGAAACGGTGCTGAATCCAAAGCATTGACTTACTGTCTTTGACTCTGACTAACCAACTTACAACCACATTTTACATGTTATTTAAACGCCGTTAAAAATACATGTTATTTAAATAGGTCGTGTTAGTGCAGAACCAGATTTGTGCAGACTGTAACAGGGCTGAACCCGACCTGTTTTTTATTACGGGTCAACTTGAACATGACGTTAGTTAAACGGGTCGTGTTAGTTGATCCAAAACACACTAACGTAGATTGTCACTTCACTCAGAGAAGCTCGAAGACAGGAAAATCACTAACCCCTCATGTTAGAACAAGTAATAATTTAGCCCATGTATTCACCAAATTAAGCCTACCCGAAAGTCGGATTTGCCACATTTGTAACAAGCTAGGCATCATCAATATCTATGCTCCATCTTGAGGGGCAGTGTTAGATTATATAGTCCGATTAGTATCCCAATGGGCCTCATGGTTTAGCTTAGATGAGGTTCCCTCCTTCATAAATACACAAGCAACCCAATGATATAAAACACAACAAATATACACAATGTTTGTTTTATGCCCTTTGTCTCTGATTACAAAGCTAAAACATGATAGTACAACGAGAACTAATCAAGAAAACCTCGTCATTATCACTAACCTCCTCAAATGATATCATGAAGTATCGGTCTAGTAGCATTATTAAGTGAGTTTGATTAAACAGTGGAGTGACTTGTATTTGGCACATGATCTGTAACTGAAGTTGGAAGAGAACTTCTAAAGGTTGTTGTATCCTCCCCAAAATCATAACCAACCAAATACCCGGGCCGAGTAATCACAGCTCTTGTTTCCATGTCTCCTGTAAGCATTGCCACCACCTTGGACATTGGTGGTCTTTGCATCGGTGAGGTTTGGGTGCATAAAAGGGCGATTCTCGTCACTCTGTTTACTTCATTCTCATCAAATTCACACAGTTCTTTATCCACCAACTCAACTTCACTATTAGTTTCATGTAGGTTCCATGCCTAAATCATATACCAAAGGAGCCAGATAAAATTATTAATATAAAGATTCTAAAATTTAAAAATTAAAATAAATGGAATAATGAAGAAGAAAAAGATGAAAGATACCCATTCAAGAAGATATACTTTCTCATCTTCCAAAGTGGAATCAGAATTAGGCCTTCCGCTAATAATCTCTAGAGCTACAACTCCAAAACCAAACACATCAGCTTTTTCAGTAAGGTGTCCACGCATTGCATACTCCGGTGCCAAATACCCACTACAAAACACATATAAAATCATCAAAACTTCAACAAAGTCACACATATAAAATAAAATCTTACATTGTGCCTGCAACACGAGTACTCATGTGTGTTTTCTTGTCATCATAAAGTTTGGCCAAACCAAAATCTGAGATCTTAGGATTGAGATCGGAATCGAGTAAAACATTGCTAGCTTTGACATCTCGATGTATAATCCGTATTCGAGATTCCTCATGCAGATATGAAAGACCGCGTGCTATCCCAAGACATATGTCAAACCGGGTGGCCCAATTAAGAGATAGCCTCTTGTCTCCTGCATCATAGACCCCAAATGTAGCATTATAGTTTTATACTCTACAATTCATGTCCAAATATATATCTTACCGAATAGTGCTTGATCAAGACTCTTGTTCTCAAGATACTCATAAACAAGAAGTCGTTTGTCTCCTTCAATGCAGCATCCGTATAATTTGACAAGGTTGCGATGTTGGACGGCCGATATTGTTGCAATTTCAGCAATAAACTGAGTCTTGCCCTGGTGAGAGGCTACAGAGAGTTTTTTAACAGCTATTACTCTCTCATCATCAAGTGTTCCCTGTTTACCATTAAAAGAATATTAAGAACTAATTATGGTTAAGTTTGAGTTTAAGAAGAAAAAATGCATTGTTGATGAGAAGTATAAAGTACCTTGTAAACAGGTCCAAATCCTCCCTCACCAAGCTTATGTTCAGGACTAAAATCATTGGTTGCATCTCTCAGGTCTCCATAACTAAAGGTATCTGGTTTGACATCGATTCCCGAAAACTCTGCAAGGCAAAAAAAGTATGTAAGTAGAAGTAGCAAAATCGGTGTTTTGGGTAACGTGTGTAGCACTTCTCATCCATAGAAAATATTTTTTCGTAAACAATTAACGTGTCAAATATGATTACAATTATTATATAATGTCAACAATAATCGAACTTTTAATGATTTATGTTAACGTTTATGTAATATTGTGCACCTTGGTATCTTTTCATCTATATTAAAGATAATGATCCAGAAAAACTACCTTCATAACTGTCAGATGTGTCCTGCTTTTTGCTCCGCTTACGAAAAATATATATAGCTAATAGTGACAGAAAGCTAACAACTGCAATGGGAACCAAGATCCCAACGATTAAACCGGTCCTATTCTTCCTATTCTTCTTTGTGGAAAGTGGAGTGTTTCTCACACTGGGGCGGAAATCTGTAGAAAAAAAGTAAAGATTAGTAACTGATAACTCACAAGAACTCAAAGTTAAGCAACCAAGTTCAAGAAAGAACTTTAGTACTTGGGGTGGCACTGATTGCTGAGATAAGAGGTCCGAAAGACCCTTGAGTAGGTACACAGCAAGTCCCTTTTCCGGACCAGAATAAATGAATCTCAAGATAGTTATCTGTAACCCGAACTGTTGCTTGCCTTGAAACAGGACTAAAGGAGGCCCCACCTGCTTCCCTTATTATATTGAAATCTTTAAACACCCGGTTTCCCTGAAAGAAACACGGTTTGAGAAGCTAATGATAGAAGTTATGCAAAACAATAACACCATACTTCATACTAAAGGTGGCAAATGAGTGAGTGAGGCAGGGTGCGTTATGGGTAAAAATGGGTCACTCTTTGTGTGGGTCAAAACACGTTGGGCAGGGCCAAGTTGGCCCAGGTACATTTTTTAATCGTAAATGATGCTTTAATTAGAAAAGACGATTTAGGAGGTTGTATGCACTAAGAATCCACTTTGGATGACGTTCAATCATCATTATCACCAATTTTAATATTTGATCTGTTTGACCCGTTACCAAGTTTTACCGCAGTGGGCGGCAGGTTTTCCTCGGAATTGGAGATGGTGGGCTTGGGCTACCCAACGCTGTCTATGATCACGAGCGCATGGAGTCGCCTTTTGCCATTGGGTTACCCTGGGTAGCCGGGCTTTTTTTTCATTGGCCATTCAAAAAACAATAAATAAATAAAATAGCAACCCATTCACTAGCACATTGTTTAAAAGAAGTATTGTTTGACTTTTGAAGTCAAAGGATAAATTTCAACTTCAAACTTGCTACAAACTCCAGTTAACAGACCTGTATATATATGTCAAAGACGCGCCTTCCAAGGCTTCTCCAGGTAGGTCCATCTTCTATCTGTAATTCAGCAAACTGGAGGTTAACAGTGTAGTTACCATTCTCGAGTCCTAAACCATAGTATCTTAGCGATCCAGCAGAGATTCGTGCTGTCTGAAACAGTGCTGAATCTAAACTGTTGAACTGACGTGCAAGCGAGGCTGTATATGCCGGGTTCTCCCTCTGTCCTGCATTGCTGACTCCCCACCTTCTTTCGGAAGTCACATAATACGTTGCCGCTCCAAGAGTTTCGTTTTCTTGATCGTAAACTATTTGACTAGACGATGTGATTTCGGAACCACCACAATTGATTGCAAAGCTACTATCTGCGAAAACCAACATGAAATGATAATAATGAATTGTAACATCAAATAGAATCTTCATGATCTTGCTTACATATTGGCGACCCACGCCCACAAGGGAAATTCCTTTGGAGGCAATTCAATCCTGATGGCAAACCGCTAAAGACGAAAGGCATTAATAATTATCAATTATTTATAGACATATTAAACATAAATATAAGAAAAAAACACAAACGCTACCTGTTTCCCGAATCTCCTAATGTGAAGTTGTTTACGACTAAGTTACTGCACATTGAACACATTAATAATTAGCTCTATAAGCTATGCTTAATGTAAGTTGCGCTTTACTTGGTCCCACTAGTTAGCAGGGTATTGGTGGGCCGTGAGTTTTCCTTAACGGGGTTCTTACGGTCAATAAAAAGAAAATCAAAATTGCATACTGATATTCAAAATCATGCACTTACATTTGTAAGTTTGGCTCATTGGCCCAAGAAGGAAGTGTCCCGGATAATTCATTGTACGAAAAATCACTACATGAAGAAAAACGGACATAAATTAGAGAAAACAAAAAAATAAATCCAAGAAACCTTTCTTAAGTCTGCAAAATGCATAATTCACTTACAGATTACGAAGAGTTGCGCTCTTTACGGCGGGAAGGGTACCATACAAGCTATTGTTTCCAAGAAACCTGAGAAGCGATACATCCGCATTTAGATCTTGGATGTTGCATAAACGTCAAAATCCATCCACAATTATTTTATTCCAACATCAATACTTATTATACTAATTGCATAAAATATATCGAGATTACGTATATTACAAGAAAGAGAGTTGACTCAAGTTGAACAATTCTTTTGGAATCTCCCCACTTAAATTGTTGAAACTCAAATCCCTAACAAGTAGAAACCTATGTTAGTAATCGAAATAGAAAATAGCAACTAGATGTAGATTACTCACAGTTGTGTCAGATTTTGATATTCTCCGATGTCGGTTGGAATAGTGCCAGAAATTTGGTTATTCCTCAAAACTCTGCAAGACATACAACTCTTTATATCATATCTTCGGGATTTTAAAAGGCTCTAAGAATGTAGACTTGATAAAGATCAAAACACTCTCTTACAAAACACGTAACGACTTCAAATCCTTGATGAAGTCCAGAGTTCCATTAGATAAACCACTTATCCTCCTGTAACATATGTAACAAGAGCCGCTAGATTATAACCATAGATAGACGTGTAGAAGATAATTAAGAGTTCCTAGAAAAACTTACAAGTCCTGCAAAGAGGTGAGTCTAGAAAATGAAGGAGGTATTGAACCATTAAAAGAGTTGCCCAAAAATCTCCTAAAGGGACATTAATCATGCAAATGGTTATAAAGTTTCATCGCGTACAAAATATTATGAATATGACATAGAGGTTAACTTACAAGGATTCTAACAATGTCCAGTTCCCTATAAAGTCAGGTATTCTCCCGGCGAATTCATTATCGGAAGCCCTTCTGATAGCACACGAGTTAGAATTACACCCAGCAATCATGAAGATTGCAATTTTTTATATGGTGTCTATTAAGCGATTGCTTGACTATTTAAAAGAAAGTGTTGCAACTTTACGGGATAGATGAAGTACTACTTTGAACTTTGAAGCATCATTAAAAGTGATTGATCTTACATTGTAACCAAATTCTGTAAGTTAGCAAACGTAGAAGGTATTTTACCGCCAACTCCAGAACTATCAATGTAACTGGCAAAATGAACACATTTGAAGAAAAAGTATCAGATTTAGTCACTGGTAACCAAAAGAGGAATTCAAGAGGTAAAAGGATGTGTTAATCGATAAGTTAGTTTAAACCCGCTAAGTAACTTAATTAGAGATGTAAGATTAAATATATTATGTATTAATATTTAATCTATAGCCATTATAATCATTTACATAATAAAGATCAAAATATATAATAACCTATTAAATAATTAGTTGGTAATTGTTGATGGACCATATTACCCTTATTAACTAATTAGGTTTCCTCCTGGGTGCTTATATAAGGAGAATTATGTGGAGGTTAAAGGGTTACTCAGTTACACAATTAGACACAACCCATTAACCATAACATCAATAATTCGACCTCCTCTCCTAATCGAATCCCCTATTCGATTTCTAAGCCCCATCATCAGTCAGCACCCTAAGGAGGAACCAGATCACGATGACAAGCATGTCGAACTCCATTACTGGATTCTCCACTGCACTATCTGCTGTAACAGGTATGTTTTCATGTTTTCCATTATGTTCAGACAGAACTGAACCAACATGTGGTATCAGAGCATATGTTGATTAGTCAGTTCTGTTTTCGTATCCATAATTCTGGGATTGAAAGTTGGAAAACGGAATTTTCTGAAATCTTATTAATTAACAGCCGGTTTCGAGTGGGTATATGTTCGAAATCCCTGTTTTCAGAAAATATTAATCATATGTTTACTCGAAATCTAATGGGTTATGTTTTTATGACCGAAATCTGTTTTAGAAAAACCTTAAAATTCAGGTTTCGGGTTCCAGAATTCATGTTTTAATTATTTAGGGTTCATCATGTTCTTAGTTAAAATTCGAAATATCCTTTATGTTTTGGAGTATGATTTGAATTGTTGTATGTTTTTCCTGATTTTGATCTATTTTTCTAATAAGGATTTTTCGAAATCTGTTAAAAGGATAAACAGATCATTATTTCGAAATTTTATGATAAAAATAGATCAACATTATAATAGGAAACTCTATCACAATTCATAAATTTCGAATTTTTAGTTGTTATAACCATAAACAACAACTGGATCGCACAAGATCACATAAGAGATGATCTGATCGCATAAGATAATCGCACAAGATCTATTCACATAAGAGATGATCTGATCGCATAAGATAATCGCACAAAACTTATGGATCGCACAAGGCATAACGGATCGCACAAGGCATAAAGGATCGCACAAGGCATAACGGATCGCACAAGGCCTTAATGATCGCACAAGTTTACTTGGGCCTTATTGATCGCACAAGTTTACTTGGGCCTTATGGATCGCACAAGTTTTGGGCATAATGGATCGCACAAGACTAAAAAATTTTTCGCACAAGACTAAAAAAAGTTCGATCCGCGCTCACGGGTGGTTTGCTATTAAATAAATGGTTTTGTAATTTACTTAGTTAATTAATCAGAATCAGATAATGTTTTGCAAAACCAGAATAGCTTAACTTGAATGAGCTTTTGATATATCATTTCTGGCCAAAGCTGACTTGATACATCTACTTATCGTTCAAGTATTACGAAAGCTATGTTGTGTGTGCATCATAAGAATGAATGTCTTAATTTCTGGCCAAAGCTGATTTAATTCATTCATAGATGGCATACTCAACAAGTGCATAACTAAAGTGATTGTTTCAATTTCTGGCCAAAGCTGATTTGTTACAACCACTTTGCACATATGCTTAAATGATTACACTTCTGGCCAAAGCTGTTTTGTCTTCGTTTAAGTAGAATTTTTTTTTAGCTAAGTCTATTATTTTGATGTTAGTAATAGACAATATCACAGCTTCATAATGTAAAATGGTCATTATTTATGCCTGCCTTAGTTTAACGTGCCCTTAGATCACATTAGGATTTCTTCATTAGTATCATAACTTGCTCATCTTATTTCCACTATCAGCACCCAATTGCGGGATTCCACCTTTGACTGGTGATAACTTTGCTGCATGGAAGGATGCTCTCATGCTTACTCTTGGGCTGCTGGATTTTGATTATGCTCTAAGAGAGAATAAGCCAGCGGACCTTACCACTACTAGTACTGCTGCTGAGCAGTTAACTCATGACAAGTGGACTAGGTGTAACCGCATGTCTCTCATGTTTATGAAGCAGTCCATAAGCAATGCAATCAGGGGAGCCATTCCTGATTCTGAAGATGCTAAAACCTACTTGGAACATGTGGAGGCTCAGTTCAAAGGGACGTCTAAAGCACACGCTAGTACTCTTATTCTCAAGCTGGTGACAACTAAGTATGATGGGAGGAGCGGCATTCGCGAGCACATCATGATGATGAATGACATGGCCAATAAGCTGAAGGGGCTGGAAATGGAAATCAGTGATGGTTTCCTTGTTCATTTCATCATTACTTCGCTTCCTTCGTCCTTTGAAGCATTCAAGATCAATTACAACACTCAGAAGGACAAATGGACGATGAGTGAGCTGGTCGCTATGTGCGTACAGGAGGAAGAGCGTATGAGGATGGATCGCCATACTGATGTTGCCAACTTCACCACCTCCAACTCTAAGAAAAGGAAGAACAATTATCAGAGGAAGGATGCTTCAAAAGTCCAAAGGCCTAATCCTAATCCTAATACAAGTGCACCTTCCAGCTCTAAGAACTCCTTAGGCAGTATCCGCTGCAAGTTCTGTAAGAAGACAGGACACATGTAGAAGGAATGCCCTGACTTTAAGGAGTGGCTGGCTAAGAAAGGTAACGATTATTTTATGATACTTGAGTCCTATAATTTAAGTGTTCCTGCTAATTCTTGGTGGTTTGATTCTGGTTCTATGGTTAATGTTACCAATTCAACTCAGGGATTCCTTTCAATCCGGAAGCTGGAAAGAAACCAAAGAACGCTTAAGGTTGGGGATGATCGAGAATTAGAAGTGAAGGCCATTGGAACATTACAATTAGTTATGAAAACTGGTTTATGTATTAAACTTTATGATACCTTATATGTTCCTGAGGTAACTCGGAACCTTGTATCAGGACCAAAGTTAGACATGGACGGTTTTATTGTTTCCCATGGTCATCGCAAACTCTCTATCCTCTATGATTCTGTTCTTTATGGTACTGTTATTCTGGATGGTGGTCTCTATAGATTAGAACTAGATGATGGCTTTTCCAAATCTTTGTTGTCATATAATATTAATGAATCACTCACAAAGATGGAAGGGAAACGAGACTTAGAAACTTCATCCATGTTGTGGCATCAGCGTTTAGGCCACATTTCAAAAGAACGATTAAATCGTCTCGTCAAGGATGAAGTCTTACCTCCTCTCGATTTCTCTGATTTTGGAACATGTGTCAAATGTCTTAAAGGTAAAATGACATTAGCGAATAAGAAAGGTGCCACTAGGAGCTCTAATTTATTAGAACTCATTCATACTGACATTAGTGGTCCCTACCAAATCGCTGGCATAACAGGACATACTTCATTTATCACTTTTATTGATAATTATTCTCGTTACATGTACTTGTATCTAATTAAGGAAAAGTCTGAATCTCTTACAAGTTTTAAAGATTATAAGGCTGAAGTTGAAAAGCAATTAGATCGTCAGATTAAAGTTGTGAGATCAGATAGAGGCGGTGAATATTATGGAAGACATACTGATGTGGGTCAAGCTCCTGGTCCATTTTATGAGTTTTGTAAGGGCCAGGGGATTGTGAACCAATACACCATGCCTGGTACACCTCAGCAGAACGGTGTCGCTGAAAGAAGAAACCGTACCCTTATGAACATGGTGCGTAGTATGTTAGCCAACACTAATTTACCATTATTCCTCTGGACTGAAGCGTTAAAAGCAGCTGTTCATATACTCAATAGAGTTCCTTCTAAGTCTGTCCCTAAAACTCCTTATGAACTTTGGACAGGAAGGAAACCGAGTCTTAAATATATGAAAGTATGGGGCTGCATTGCTGAAGCAAAACTTTACAATCCTTTCCTAAGGAAACTTGACCCTAAAACAGTTACCTGTTTCTTTATCGGGTATCCTGAGAACTCTAAGGGTTATCGTTTCTATTGTCCTTCCCATGTCACCCGTATTGTTGAAACCAAGCGTGCCGCGTTCCTGGAGGATTTCAAGGTCAGTGGGAGCAGTACCAACCCTTACGAAGAATTGCAAGAAGTACAAGACGCGGGGGGGAGAGACTCGTCGCTTACCATTACTTCGATTACTCCTCTTGTACCCAATGCAACTACTGTACCTGAAGCTACTGCACCAACTCCAAATTCACCTCTACAATCAGAACCTATTATACCTCATGACGAAGGCACATCAAACGCTCAAAACCAAGACAACGCTGAACCCGATAATCCACTCAGGAGGTCATCTAGGCAAAGAAGGCCTACTAATTGGGATGATTATGTTACCTACCTAACTGAAATGGATCCCGGAAAGCTTAATGATCCTATTTCTTACAATGAAGCCATTAGCAGTGATCAGTCTTCTGAATGTAATAAAGCGATGATTGATGAGCTTGAATCCATGAAGAAAAATGACGTTTGGGATTTGGTAGAATTACCCAACGGAGCCAAACCCGTAGGATGTAAATGGGTATTCAAAACAAAACTGGATCCGAATGGTAACGTTGAACACTACAAAGCGAGATTGGTTGCAAAGGGCTACACTCAGAAAGAGGGAATTGATTATCAAGAGACGTTTTCACCTGTCTCTCGTAAAGATTCATTAAGGATCGTCATGTCCCTAGTAGCTCATTTTGATTTAGAGCTGCATCAGATGGACGTTAAAACCGTTTTCCTTAACGGAGACTTAGACGAAGATGTTTACATGAAGCAGCCTGAAGGCTTTAAACCTGAAGGTCAGGAGCATCTAGTCTGTAAGTTGAAGAAATCCATTTACGGGTTAAAACAAGCATCACGTCAGTGGTACCTCAAGTTTGATGAAGTCATGAAGAAACAAAGTTTTATGAAGAATCAAGTGGATCAACGCACCTACCTCAAGATGAGTGGGAGCAACTTTACTATACTTGTCCTTTACGTAGATGATATTCTATTGGCAAGTAATAGTTTAGACATGTTGCATGAGTCGAAGCGGTTACTCTCGCATAACTTCGACATGAAGGATCGCGGAGAGGCTTCTTACGTCATTGGCATCGAAATTCACCGAGATAGACACAAAGGGATCTTAGGATTGTCCCAGAAGGCTTACATAGATCGTGTCCTTACACGTTATAACATGCAACAGTGCAAACCCTCCGTCGCTCCAGTAGTTAAGGGAGATGTTTTCGGTTCATTCCAGTGTACGACAACAGAGGTTGAGAAGGAGCAAATGAGCCAGATACCTTACGCATCAGTAGTCGGGAGCTTGATGTATGCTCAAGTCTGTACTCGCCCAGATATCGCTTATATTGCTGGAATGTTAGGCCGTTATCAGACTAATCCTGGCCTAGATCACTGGAAAGCAGCTAAGAAGGTACTTCGATATCTGCAAGGGACAAAAGACTATAAACTGACTTATAGAAGAAGTGATCATTTAGAAGTGGTGGACTATTCTGATTCTGACTTTGCCAAGTGCAAAGATGACAAGAAATCCACTTCGGGCTATATCTTTATGTTAGCAGGCGGCCCTATCTCTTGGAAGAGTCATAAACAACAGTTGACCACAACTTCCACAATGATGGCAGAGTACATTGCTGTTTATAACGCAACCTGTCATGGAATGTTGCTTAGAAATCTGATCACTGGACTCAAAATTGTTAATTCCATTTCTAGACCATTGAAGCTTTATTGTGATAATTCAGCTGCCGTTAGTTTCTCGAACAGTAACAGTTCGACTGGAGCTGGTTTATATCTCGATACAAAATATTTGTTCGTACGAGAACGAGTTGAGGAAAATAATCTTTGTATCGAGTATATTAGTACTAAAGATATGCTTGCGGATCCGATGACTAAGGGTCTCCCTCCTAAGGTTTATGAAGAACATGTTCGGAATATGGGATTTAGTAAAGACCTTATTTGAGCATATTGTACTAGCTTATGTTTTATGTTAATGAAATTTCCTCAGTTTGATTTTGTATGTCACTTAGAATATGTTCAACCAGTATAATGGCATATAGACAAATAAAGTTACAAATCAAACAAAGGGCTTATGCGTATTTTGATCATAACGATTAGGTTTTAAATTAAGGCTATAGTATGATTAATGGGGGTCCTGAGTCGCATAATGATTCAACGGCTGTATTTCTCTGCTATAGTACTTGTTTAAGGCTAAAATGAGTGTTAACTCCTGATCAGGCTTATCTAATACTCATAGTAAATGATTACTCGGCTAAGTGGGAGAATGTAAGATTAAATATATTATGTATTAATATTTAATCTATAGCCATTATAATCATTTACATAATAAAGATCAAAATATATAATAACCTATTAAATAATTAGTTGGTAATTGTTGATGGACCATATTACCCTTATTAACTAATTAGGTTTCCTGCTGGGTGCTTATATAAGGAGAATTATGTGGAGGTTAAAGGGTTACTCAGTTACACAATTAGACACAACCCATTAGCCATAACATCAATAATTCGACCTCCTCTCCTAATCGAATCCCCTATTCGATTTCTAAGCCCCATCATCAGTCAACACCCTAAGGAGGAACCAGATCACGATGACAAGCATGTCGAACTCCATTACTGGATTCTCCACTGCACTATCTGCTGTAAGAGGTATGTTTTATTGTTTTCCCTCATGTATAAACAGAACTGAACCAACAAGAGAATCATTTAAAATAACACAAGCTTGAATATTCTTACAGCTGTTGTAATTTTCGCAAATTTCCGAGTTCTGGTGGCAGGGAACCACTGAAATTGTTTGTGTCAAATGCCCTGCAATATAAAAGATACATTTTATTTTTTAATCAACAGAGAATTAAACAGAGAATTTCATTTTGAAAAAACAAGAAGACAAACAAAGTAGAAAACAACATACAGCGATCGAAGGTCGGTAAGCCGCCCTAGCTCTGCTGGAACCGGCCCCGATAATGCATTTGCGCCAAAAGTCCTAAAGAACATTCAATACGTCAGATACATAAAAAAAATAATAAATGAAAATAAAAGAGGGAGGCTTACATCCACTGCATCCGAGTTAAATTACCAATAGATGGTGACAAGAAGCCTGTCAAGTAGTTCTGGTTCAAATTACTGTAGCAAAAAACTTGATGATTAAACCGTGTGTAGACAAAACACACACACAAAATAAGTTGTATGCCATAAGAACGCGTCACATTGTATGCCAGAATATCCATAGTTAAAGGCGACAAAATAAGTTGCAAATAAAGAAACCGAAACATGATAATACACCAGTTAAAAAATAGCTGCAGACATACAGATTGATAAGGTAAGTCAAAGTCCAGAGTCCTTCAGGGATCGGACCAGCAGCGTTCATGCCAATAACTTTTCTGTGGATTTAAGGCAAAGAAATGAATGTCAAAAGATCATACAAGAGATCATGTTCAATTGTTTATATAAAATATTTATTTCCTCAAGTGTTTCCTTATTTTCCTATGCAGTCCAATCATCAACTATTTAATTCATAGATCTTTATTACTAACTATTTAGTATTTCTTTTATTCGGTCTGCGTAAAACACAGGTTTCTAACTTGGTTGAAAAATAAACTGGTGTCCTCCTTACAAAGTTCAATTTTATTTTGCCTGAAGTTCATTAAGATATATAGGGGGAAGAACAAAAACAAGTACTGACATTTGGGTGATGTGGCAGATGGAATTGGGGAAATTACAGTCACATTTGAGGGCCGGGTTGAACGAAGGGGATTCGAAGTCAACTTGTTCGACCGCGGTACCACTGCATGGTTCTCCGCTAAGGTTCCATCCCATCTGTGTTCCTGAAGTTTCCGGTATCCCCCATTGGCTGAACATTTCATTTATGACTCGCGCTGCAACACCAAGATTAAAGGCCCATGTCGTTTAGAAAAGAAACACCAAAACACATTGAATAAACTAGCTCGACTCTTATAACTATAAACCAAAGCACACGAATTACAATAACGTTAACCATCTATTTATACCAACCAAACATCTTGAAAAACAAGAAACCTAAACCACGCAAATACGAACCCAAATAAAGACTCAATCTTGACCCGAAATGCCAAAACTCTAAAACTATGACTCCATAAATATAAAGACTAAAAAATAAACCCAACTTAAAAGACACTTATACCCTTGACTCATGCACTAATGCTAATAGAAAGATTATGTCCAACAATAACCCTGACCATTATTTATACCAACCAAACATTTTAGAAAACAAGAAACCTATGAAATTACCGCCAAACAAACAACCGTAATACTACCCGTTTGTTTCAAAAATTGTGAAATCTAACCCTATACTTTCAGCTAATTACGAAAATACACTTATCTTTCATAAAAAAGGATTGCACATAACTATAAAGAAGAGAGAGACCTTTGGGGTTCTGCTAGGGCTGTAATCGATCCTACTCGGGCCAGGTTGGGCTAGAGCTCGAACTTAAAAGAGTTAGCTCTTCTCAGCTCGTTTACATTTTTTGAGCTGAAAAGTCGAGCTCGAGCTCGGCTTGTAAAAACTTCGAGAAAGCTCGAGCCCAGCCGAGCTGGCTCGTTAATTTTTTTTTTTTACTTTTTATTAAAATATTGATAAAAAAAATATAAAAAATTCACACACATTTCTACATATATATACACACACATACATATACATAAGAGTCCTTGAGTCGAGCCACAAGTCAAGCCACGGGTCGGAAACCCTGGCTCAAGCTCGGCTCGATTACAAAACAAGCTGGCTCGGCTCGAAAACAAAATGGGTTTTTTCTTTGAGCTGAGCCTTTTCAAGTTTTTATCGAGCGAGCCGTGAGCTTTTTGAACACCCCTACCTTCGGTTGGGTCGGTGGTACTCTGAGCACGAGCTACGGTGGTCATGATCATCAGCCACCGCCACAACCACCACCGTAACTCGATTCCGCAGCCACCACCATCCATTTTAGGATATTATTAACTGCTTCTGAACAAGATGATAATTCCAAGTATATTATTATTATAATATTATACATATATAGACTTATGTATGTGTGTTGTTGTATAGGCACCACCAAGGGCTGACCCGTTCGATCTTCTTCTTCTGGCTGCTGCTGAGTGCTTGACTGCTATCGTGATTAAACTCCCATGATCAGTCCTAGTATATATTTTAGTTGTTATTTTTAGTAAAAGAACGGTTTTTATATATAAATAAAAAATATTAAAGATGAAAGCTGCATGTGGAATGGAGTAGGGATGAGCAAAATGGACCCGGTACCGGTACCGAACCGGTATCGGTACCGAATTTACCGAACCGGGTACCTTTTCGGTACCGATTCGGTACCGACTTTTGACATTTTCGGTACCGGTCCGGTTCGGTACCGGTATTTACCGGTTTTTACCTTCAAATACCGGTACCGGTACCGAACCGGGTATATTTGGTACCGGTACCCACTTTTGAGGATTTTCGGTACCGGTTCTTTCGGTACCGGTACCGGTTCGGTACCGAGCTCATTCATCCCTAGAATGGAGTTTAAATAATACGCCGGCAAGCCCAGAGTTTGACCATTTTTGTCTTGGTGTGCGTTTTCAGACTTCAACTGAAATTTTTTAAAAGAAAAGAAATTGGAATTTCTTTCCCAGGTATGCTGCGGATTACTGATCACCAATTTACGTCTTTTTTCTAGCGTTAGTTATTGTATCCGGATGACTTTTTTTTAGGGAGGTCGTCGGTTAAAGTCTTGTTTATCATGGGCGGCTCTTTAGGTGTGCGGGGAGGACTTCTTCATAAGGTCCGTTTTTTCGAGTGGCACAGGATTTTTTAAAAAAATTCAATATACATACATACATATATCATAGGAGAAGGATCCGTTAGGAACCCCTCTTTATTGCGAGAATCGCGAGAACCAACGTAAATACAACCAAAAATACCTAAAAATAGTTAAAAAACACACAATTTTTTTTATATTTTTTATAAAAAAAATCGCTACTTTTAGTAGCCAAAAAAATTTATTTTTTAAAAAAAAAAGTTTTTTTTGTCTACTAAAAAGTAGCGATTTTAATGTAAAAAATATTAAAAAAATTTGTGTGTTTTTTGATTTTTTTAGAATTTTTTTTTATTTTCTTAGATTTTTTGAGGGTTTAATTTTTAGTATTTTAGCTTGGTGTGGGAGGGGGAGGGAGGGTAAAGTGAGTTTACCACTCGGTAAACACCACCATCAACACTAGTTTACCGCTCAAACTCTACCAAATTGGTGGTGGGTTGTCGATCTGGAGTGGAGTCGGCAAAGTGTGGTAAAGTGAGTTTATCACTCGGTAAACACCACCATCAACATTAGTTTACTGCTCAAACTTTACCAAATTGGTGGTGGGTTGTCGATACAGTGAAGAGTGTGTGTGTGTGTGCGGTGGGGTAGGGTCCATGCAATCTCTCAACCAATCCCACTTTTTTCCTTTTTTTTTTAAGTTTACCACTTCAGCAAGTGTCTAAACCATTGCCAACATTTTTCAGCAAAGTTTAAACACTTTTCACTAATTGACGTGGCGCACTCTGATTGGTTGATTTTATAGTTTGTCACTCTCAAGTGTTTAACCACTCCTTACACCCTTAGTGTATCCGGATGACTTTTTTTTAGGGAGGTCGTCGGTTAAAGTCTTGTTTGTCATGGGCGGCTCTTTAGGTGTGCGGGCAGGACTTCCGCACAAGGCCCGTTTTTTCGAGGGGCACATGATTTTTTTTAAAATTCAATATATATACATATACATATAGGGGAAGGTTTATTTGAGAAGAAATTTAATGTGAGAAGAAAAAGAAGAAAGGGCATATTAGTAAAATGTTATTTAATTTATACCTTATATCATTAATTTTTCTCTCTTTAATTAATTAGTCAACTAATAATTAATTATCTTACATATAATCTACAAAACCTACACATATCAAAATTTTCCTACATATACCCTACACATTATAGAATTTTATCCTACACAATCGAAATTTATCCTACACACATCGAAATTTATCCTACACAACTCGTAATTTATCCTACACAACTAGTAATTTATTCTACACTTTAAATTAGGTTGTTTTTTTTAATTTGGAAAATGTATATATTTTGAAAAGGAGTTACAAATTTAATTTAGCTAGTTATTAAAGGGGAAGAATACAAATTAATTTTTTTTGTAAGTTTACCAATATACCCTTACATTAAAATTAAATACAAATATTAAATGAAGTATAATGAAGCATTCTTATTGGTTGAAACTTCTTCTTTTTTCTTCTTACAAAAAAATTCTTCTCATTTGAACCCTCCAATATATATATATATATATATGTTATTTAAAAAAAATGTACACACATAACAAATCCAATATAAAGGCCCATTGTCTATGCATTTGTATTCTTTATAATTTACCCAACTTAACAATAGGTTTAATGGCCCAATCCAGTACTAATATGATTAAAAAAAAACGCAGCGGCTAGCCACGCAGGAAACTGAACGGACGAACATCAGGAGACGAACAGCAGGAGACGATTCCGAACATCAGGTGAATTTCCGATTGAAACTTTGAATTTCCGATTGATATATTGAAACTTTGATTCTGAATTTCCGATTGATATATTGATTCTGAATTTCCGATTGATATATATAATCTGAAACTTTGAATTGAAAGTTTAATCTGAATTTCCGATTGAACATCCGATTGATATATTGATTCAGAAAGTTTGATTTCTCATATAATTGTTTTATTGACTAATTATTTGAATATGATCGAACTTTGATATATTGGAAGTTTGAAAGTTTGATAATCTGATCGAACTTGGATCAAATATAATCTAAAACTTTGAATCTGATCGAACTTTGATATATTGAAAGTTTGATAATCTGATACTGATAAACATCATATACATATTTATAACTCATCAGGTCAGTTCTGTAAGTCTGTTCGTATATTCATACTGATTAAGTGTTGTTGTATTTTTAGGCGTTAATGGCTCCTAAACAAGCTTCCGGATGGCAAAAACGTCAAAAAAGGAAACGAGCGGATGAATGGTTGAAGTAATTTTTCGAGCTCGAACATGGTATGTGAATTTTCGGAGACGCCACTGTTGTTCGTGAAAAAATGTTATGTGTGAGTAAGAGGTTAGGTCGTTGGACTGTGGGTTTCCTATGAAATTGTTGGCAGGCTAGGTCTAGAGCATTGTATTTTATCCGCTATTTATATTAACCTAGCATGATCCATTACATGTGAGTTGTGACCCGCTTTTTTTTGAAATTCCCCAATTCTTTGCTTATTTTCCTATGTAATTAAATCATTGTTTTCTGATTATCCTATGTAATCAAATTATCGTTCGCTTATTAACTACTTAAATTATAACTCTTTATTACTAACTATTTAATAATATTTCTTTTATTCAATCCGTGTAATACACGTGTTTCTAACCTAGTTAAAGGATAAACTAGTAACAAAAACAAGCACCAACATTTGGATTATGTGGCACGTGGAATTGGGAAAACTGTAGTCGTATTTGAGGGCAAGATTGAACGCAGGGGATTCGAAGTCAACAGGTTCGACCACGGTACCACTGCATGGATCTTCGCTCAGGTTCCATCTCATCTATATATGTTACGTAAGCTTTCGGTATCCCCCATTTATGACTCACACAACAACACCAAGATTAGAGGCCCGGATCATTTAAAACAGAAACACCAAAACACATTAAATGAACTCGCTTTGACTTTTTTTTATCATAAACCAAAACACACGAATTACAATAACCTTAAACATGTATTTATACCAACCAAAATTTTAGAAAGGTTATATACCTAAACCACTCAAATGAAAAACTAAATAAAGACTCAATCTGGGCATGAAAGGCCAAAACTCTAAAAATATGACTCTATAAATAAAAAATTAAATAAATAAACTCAACTTAAAAGAAAGACACGTATACCCTCTGACTCATTCGGTTATGCGAATAGAATGATTAATTCCAACAATCACCCTAATCATTATTTATACCAATCAAACATTTTGGAAAACAAGACACCTACACCACTTAATTTATGAAACAAAATAAAAACCCAATAATGACCTAAAATGCCATGAACTTTAAAAATATGACTCCATGGAAAATTTGTTAAATAAGTAAATCAAACCCTTGATCAATTTAGCTATGTGAACATGATATTAACGTCATACAGTCATACTCATCTCACTATAAATCCTATTATTTAAATTTACACTAAGCTGAATATTTTTCTCTCATAACATGTACGTATATGTTTCGGTTATTTGTACATACTACTCATAACACGATCTTAAAAAAATTTACATCGAATCAACCAATTAAAACAAAACACTACAACACTTTTACTAAAAAAATAAAAAAAAATTAAAACGATGGAAACACTATAATTTTAAACTTGACGCAAAATTGTAACTTTTCAAGATAAATGAACGTGTGCCAAACAGCCACCTGACATGAATAAAAAATTACTCCGAGTCAACGATTAAAACAAAACACTACCATAGTTTTGTCAATAAAAAAAAAAAACTAAAACGAATGCATTACTGTAATTTTTCATTTGGGGCAAAATAGTAATTTGACTGGGAAAATAAAAATAGAAACGATAGCAAAACTGTAAATTTGAACTGAGGTCAAAATAGTAATTTGGTTGCAAGGGAAAAAAACAAAACTAATGGCAAAACTATAAAGTTAAACGAGACAAAATCGTAATTTGGTTAGACCAATTAGAAAGTGTACCTGACACTATTCCCATCGATATCGATGTAATTGGAAAGTGTCACAACACCATCAGGGGCGGACTTACCCTTTGGTCAGAATGGGCGGCCGCACCCCTTGAAAAAAAAAATTTAGTGTATATTTTAGGCAAAAAACCCAACCGCACCCCTTAAAAATATGATTGAACACCCCATCCGTACCACCAGCAAATAATTTCTGGGTCGTCACTGAACACCATTCCCCACAGTTGAATGTTATATATAGAATTACCGCCAAAATAAACGTCTGGCATCTCCATAATTGTGAAATATAACCCTATACTTTCAACTAATTACGAAAATACAATTTCTTTTTACAAAAAAAATTAAAAAAAATGAGGACTGCACATAGTTATAAAGAAAAAAGAGACACCTTCGGCTGGGTCAGTGGTACCCTGAGCATGAGCTACGGTGGTCATCATCAGCAGCAGCAATACCACCACAAAAATCCTTAGCTTGATTATTATGCAGCCACCACCATGATCCATTGTCGTTGCTGCATCCATTTTATGATGTTAATTAACTGCTGTTGAAGAAGATATTATATATACACACGTATGTTTGTTGTC
>JARYGA010044398.1:0-22703 GCA_030545235.1 Helianthus tuberosus | reverse complement strand
GCCACTTTTGCAATACGTAAACTGATTTAACAATTGTTTCACTCATATTCTTCGTCCGGCATTATCGAAAACTGTACAATCCCACGAAAAACTACCAAACACACCAAAAACACGGAAAAATGACATAAAAAAACTATGACAATTTTACCCCTAAGCGTATAAGACGCTCTTGCTACATTTTTGATCATCGAGTCAGTAGCGTAGATTCTCCTCCCCACACTTATGATGCATGTAGGGTGTCACGACCCCCGACCCAGTTGCCCGATCCGGAAGCCACGTAACAGAAACCCGTGGTATTGGTGTTTAATCTGGCAACGAAAATTTTAACAGGATCGTTTAAGCTGAAAATGCCCAATTATTTTATTTCAAGTTTCGGGACAAAACCCATAATTTACAATAAAGGAATTCCACTGGGAAATCCCCTGATTACAAAACATGTTTATTTATTTACTGAGCCACTTCGTTCAAGCTGGAGTGCTACGCGACACTTTTCCTTGTTTACAGTAAGTCACCTGAAACATGTTTAAAAAGTTTTTTATCAGCGGGGATATACTGGCGAGTCGTTCAATTTGTACAAAATGACACATTGTCATAATTTATAGTATTAAGAGCGATTACAATCGCCCCTATCTTATAATTATCTGGTCCAGTTGTCACTCGACCGGATCTGTGACTGTGGTCATATCATTATTTGGGTCCGTTCACCCAAAAGTGACATGTATCACTATTTAGGTCCGTTCACCTAAAAGTGATAAAACAGTAGTAATGTGCACAATACCCCACTTACTGCCAGTAATTTAAGATAACAAAGACTTAATCCCTGTAAAATATAACTGGAAAACATTTAGGGTTTTACAAAGTAACTTTGATAAAAACGGAATGACTCACATTGCAAGTCTAAACTGACAGAGTCCGCCTACTGATTAAGCCTGGTAACCTAGTTAAATAATGCAACGAAACTAGGTTAGTAACTTAATACAACATCTACGATAATTTCACCAAAATCAAAACCCTCACGACGAATAACAAAGTATAGCCCGAATTCAGGCAACACTTAAACATCCATCGGATCGGTTTCAATCGATCGGACCTTGTATCGTAGCAGTGATCGAGTTATTACCCTGTTATCGTAGCAGCGTTTCACTAATTTTACTTGAGATTTCGAACAGAAATAAATCACTTTTTATGAAAATTTTCGAGCATAGAGACTGCCCATGCAACGTCCAATTTATAACTGAAATCTAGGTCTCTCGCGGCCCGCGTAAACCTGAAGGGGAGACCTTCGCGGCCCGCGAGGGCCACCCTAGCTACGGCTAGGGCTGCCGTGTCATACCCTAAGCTCGCCACGTGTGTGACACGTGGCCCTAAAGCTTATCCGGAGATTTGCCAAGCTGTCGCGCCCCGCGAAGGCTTTGCTTAAATCTTTCGCGGCCCGCGACCAAGTAATAAAATTTGATTTTTTGATTTTTAATAAAAATTAGGATTTTAGGGCTCGGGTTTGTTACTTACGGGTCGTTGTAGGGCATTTTTCATGCAGGTCCTTACACGGGGTGTGGAGTTCGATAACCTCCACCGCCGACTCGATCGGCCCGGCCACATAAAGATTTAAACGATGGCCATTCACTTTGAAAGTCACACCATCCGCGTTCTCAATCGTGACGGTCCTATACGAAAACACCTGCTTTACCGTATACGGCCCCGTTTAACGCGAGTGCAACTTTCCTGGAAATAAACGCAACCTAGAGTTGTAGAGTAAGACAAGGTCTCCCGCTTGGAATTGTTTATGGTCCTTCAAGCACTTGTCGTGCAATCTCTTTGTTCATTCTTTGTACAACACGGAGCTTTCATAGGCGTGATTTCGCAGCTCTTCCAGTTCATGAATCTGCAGGAACTGGGCCTCACCTCCAGTTTTAAGAGCCCACATCGCCTTATGCTCCAACTCCACGGGAAAATAGCACGCTTTTCCGTAAACAAGTCTAAAGGGAGTAGTCCCAATAGGCATCTTGTACGCCGTACCGAAAACCCAAAGCGCCTTATCCAACTTTTCCGACCAATCCTTGCGGTTTGCACCCACTTGCCCACTTGTTTGTGGATGATAGGGTGTGGATAATCTATGGTGCACATCATATCGGGATAAAGCTCTCTCCAGCTGAGTGTTGCAAAAGTGTGTCCCTCTGTCACTAATCAGTGCCTTTGGTGCACCAAACCGGGCAAACAAACTCTTCAAAAACCTCACGACAACACTGGCATCATTAGTGGGTAAGGCTTGTGCCTCAGCCTACTTTGATACATAATCAACAGCAACTAGGATATATTTGTTTCCTCGTGAGGGGGGAAATGGTCCCATGAAGTCTATCCCCCAAATATCAAAGACTTCACACACTTGAATCCAACTTTGAGGCATTTCGTCGCGTGCCGATATATTTGCTGCCCTCTGGCAAGCGTCGCACGCACTGACCCATTTCTGTGCGTCACGGAATATTGTGGGCCAATAAAACCCTGAATCAAGCACCTTTTAGCGGTGAAATAGGCTCCATGATGACCTCCGGTAGGTCCCTCGTGACAGTGGCGCAGAATGTCAGTCGCCTCCTTTCCAGACACACATCCCTGAATCACCTGATCCACTCCAACTCTAAACAGGAAAGGGTCGTCCCATATGTAGTGCTTGAGGTCCGCAAAGAATTTTTTCTTTTGTTGATGCGTCAATCCTTTAATAAGGACCCCACAAGCAAGATAGTTCGCAAAATCGGCGAAACAGGGCGACTCATCGCATACCTCGACACTCATCAAGGACTCATGTGGGAAATTGTCATTTATTGGCTCCCAACGTGTGTCCTTAATGTCTCCGTGTTCTAGTCGAGAAAGGTGGTCAGCCGCTACATTCAACGAACCCTTTTTGTCCTGGATTTCAATATCAAACTCCTGCAGCAATAAATTCCACCTGATAAGATGCGGTTTAGCGTCTTGCTTGCTGAACAGGTATCGGATGGCTGCGTGATCAGTATACACAATCATTTTTGATAGCACTAAATACGATCTAACTTTATCAAATGCAAATACTACTGCCAAGAGCTCTTTTTCTGTAGTAGTGTAGTTCTCCTGTGCATCGTGAAGAGTCTTGCTCGCGTAGTAGATCGGGTGAAAGTGCTTGTCTTTTCTTTGTCCCAGAACGGCCCCTATGGCAAAGTCACATGCGTTGCACATAATTTCAAACGGCAGACTCCAGTCAGGTGCGACTAAAATAGGGGCCTCAACAAGATTTTGCTTAAGAAGGTCAAAAGTCTTCAAGCAATCATCTCCAAAGATAAACGGAGCATCCTTTTACAACAGACGGGTCATGGGCCTGGCGATTTTTGAAAAATCCTTAATGAATCGCCTGTAGAACCCAGCATGACCAAGGAACCTCCGTATCGCTCTCACCAAAGTGGGAGGTGGAAGTCGTGAAATGATGTCAACTTTTGCTGGGTCGACCTCCATCCCTGCTTGCGAAATCTTATGTCCCAGAACTATGCCCTCTCTCACCATAAAGTGGCATTTTTCCCAGTTCAGGATAAGATTCGTTTCTTTGCACCTCTTTAACATTTTCTTCAAATTTTCCTAACACTGATTAAAGGAATCTCTAAATACTGAAAAGTCATCCATGAATACTTCCATAGAATCCTCGATCATGTCATGGAAAATCGCAACCATGCATCGCTGGAAAGTAGCTGGTGCATTACCCAACCCGAAAGGCATACGCCGGTAGGCGAATGTGCCAAAGGGGCATGTAAAGGTAGTCTTCTCCTGATCCTCAGGAGCAATAGGAATCTGAAAGTAGCCGGAAAACCCATCTAGAAAACAGTAATAGACTTCCCCGATAGACGTTCCAACATCTGGTCGATGAATGGAAGCGGGAAGTGGTCCTTGCGGGTGGCATCATTCAGTTTGCGATAATCTATGCAAACACGCCATCCTGTGACCATCCGGGCTGGAATAAGCTCATTCCTGTCATTTGTGACTACTGTCATGCCTCCCTTTTTGGGCATTACCTAAACAGGACTAACCCAAAGTGAGTCGGATATGGGGTAAATCAAACCTGCATCCAGCAACTTTATCACCTCCTTTTTGATAACTTCTTGCATGTTCGGGTTCAATCGTCTCTATGGTTGTGCACACGGCTTGTAATGGTCCTCCATGAGAATTTTATGAGTGCAGAAGGAGGGGTTGATTCCTTTAATATCCATTATCTTCCAAGCGATTTCCTTCTTATGAAGTCGTAGAACACTGAGAAGTCTGCTCTTTTCCTCGCTTGACAAAGATGATGAAATAATAACCGGCAGACGGCGCTCCTCGTCTAGAAATGCGTACTCCAAATGGGGCGGAAGCTCCTTAAGCTCCAAGGACGGAGGATCTTCAACTGAAGGCTTCAACTTTTCTTCATCCTCATGATCAATCTCTGTAAATCGATCCGGACTCTGGGAACCATCATCACCAATCTGATAGACTGGCTGCTCGAAATCGTGGCCCTCCTGCATAATGCCATCTAGGTCCCCACACAACAGATGTGTGTCCGAATAAATATCCTCAATCGTGCCCTGGAAATGTGTGCTCACATAAGTGTCGACAATGTAAACATAGTAAAGCGCATCATCCTGACTCTATGGGTGCTGCATTGACCGCTTGATATCAAAGGTCACATGCTCATCATTCACTCGGAGTGTAATCTGGCCCGTAGCTACATCTACAATGGTCCGGGCGGTATTCAAGAATGGACGTCCGAGTATCAAAGGAACCCTGGAATCCTCATCCATATCCAGGATAACAAAGTCCACGGGAAACACAAACTTGTCAATCTTAACAAGCATATTCTCAACAAACCCGCGTGGATACTTGATCGAACGATCAGATAGTCGAATGCTCATCCTCATAGGTGACGGCTCACCTAGATCCAGCTTGGTAAAAACCTTATAAGGCATAAGGTTAACGCTTACTCCCAAATCAACTAACGCATGACTAACAGACATATTTCCAATAAGGCAAGGAAGCGTAAAGCTGCCTGGATCTCCCATCTTCGTAGGCAGATGGTTTTGAAGAATAGACGAGCAACTCTCATTCATCACCACACAAGACATATCCTCGAGTTTTTGCTCATTCGAGAGGATATCCTTTAACAACTTTGTGAACTTAGGCATTTGGGCTAAGGCTTCAACAAATGGTATGTTTATGTGTAACTGTTTAAACATCTCAAGAAACTTACCATACTGTTCTTCATTCTTCTGTTTCTTCAGCCTTCCTGTGTACGGAACTGGAGGAGTGTAATCTTTGACTGGCTTCTGGAGCTGTGCTGTACTTGATGGGACTTACCTAGCGTGCACCTCGTCCGAAGTATCAGTCGGGACCGCCTCAGTGATCAGTGGTGAGTCCGATGTGTCGGGTCCCTAGTCATCACGGCATTCACATGCCCTCGGGGATTTGGCTCAGTATTGCCTGGAAGACCACCTAGGGGTCTCTCCGACATCATTTTAGCCAACTGACCAACCTGATTCTCAATGTTCTGAATCGAGGCCTTCTGACTACGCATCTCACCCTCGTGAGCTAAGAAACGATCCTCACTTTGTTGATATCGCTTCTCAGCTAGCAAATTTGCGCTAGTGGAGCTGCTCAGAAGTTGAGCCATCATCTCTTCTAGCTTGGAATTTACTTGAGGGGATTGATGCTGGGAACTACTCCCGTCGCCCTGATTTTGATACGAGTATGGACACGACAGAAAAGATTGATTGTAAGGCTGGTATTGCTGACCTTGAGCCTGCGCTGGTGCTGGAGCCCGTTGAGCAAATCCTAATGGGTTTTGATTACCCATATTTTCTCTCCACCCAAAATTCGGGTGATTCCTCCATCCCGGGTTGCATGTATTGCTGTAGGGATTATTCTACGGCCTCACTTGATTGCTGACAAAGTCTACTTCTTCATGGCCTTCATACATAACTCCCTGAAAACACGCACCCGACTCGTGCGATACTCCACACTGGTCACACTCAGAACTAGCCTGTGCAGCCATCTGGGACCTATCAAACTTTGCCGAAAGCGCCGAGATCTGTGCAGTGATGTGTAGTCATCAACAACATGAACCCCTGGGCGAGACGATGTCCGGATCCTCTCTCCGTCTCGACGTGAGGTCGACTTTAACGCAGCTTTTTCGATGATAGCGTAAGCTTCATTTGGCGTCTTCGTCCCCAGATCGCCTCCCGCATGTACATCTAATCGCTCCCAGGCAGCATGTAACGACTCTCCGTCATCCTGTCGAAATGTCACAATTCGATTCCTCAACTTTGTCGTCTTCTCAGGCGGGAAGTATTTCTGCATCAATAATTCTGCCAGCTCATCCCAGGTCCTGATGGACCCTGTAGGAAGTCACATAAGCCAAGCTCTAGCTTTGTCACGCAGCAAAAACGGAAACAATCGCAACCGAATAGCGTTATCTGAAACATCACGAGTCTTGAAAGTTGAACATACTTCAAGAAAAGCAGCAATATGTCGACCGGGATCCTCATGCTCACGTCTATCAAACTGCACTGAATTTTGCACCATATTTATAATACTAGATTTAATTTCAAAAGTAGGTGCTACTACTGTCGGTCGGGAAATGCTTGGTTCCAGGCCTGCACCTCCGGGTTGATTTGACTCATTCAGTGGTCGTTCGTCGTCCGCCATGATTATGTTTCCTGCGTCCCCTGAGCCCTCGGCCTCAGCGGGTACCACCTGCTCGTCCGCAGCTGCTGCGAGTTTCAGCGCAACCGCGCTGGATCTCTCGCGAAAACGTCTCCTCAGATCACGCTCGGGTTCGTCTGAAGGCTCAACAGCGTCGGGAGTGGGGGTTCAGGGCATCAACCTGCAAACGAAAAATTGACACACGTGAATATTATATTATTATAATAAATATGTTTTTTTGCTGTTTTATAGCAGAAATTCTGTTTAAAGGGCTGATTTTTTTTTATAAAAATTCAGAAATAGGCCCGAATTTTATAAAAATCAAAACAAATAAAAATAATCAAATCGACTAGTATAAAAATAATATTTCGGTTCCGAAAATTCAAGAAATAAACAAATGATTAGCCTGAATTCGGATAAATAAATGAAATAAAAAATTTCACAAGTGTTTAAATAAGCTTGAAAATGAATGAATTAAATCAAAAACAAGAAATATTAACAAATAAATAAATAAATAAATGATCAAGAAGATATTTACGAGTATTCACAAGTATGTACACCGATAAGATATTGACTCGGGTCATTCCTAAAAATCGCCACATCCCCGGCAACGGCGCCACTTGACTCGAATGACCGGGGGGGGGGGGTCGAAAATGTATATACCCAAAAATTTCTATATGAAAACTACATATATAACACTACTGAATGAAAAGTTCAGGGGGTCGGGCGCCCCCCCTTCTATACTTTGCCCCTGATGGTTATGAGCTTTGACATGCTTTTACTTATGATCAGCTTAGCGGACATACCCCACCCGAGTCGCCATCCCAGTGGTTAATGCCACAAACTTCACACATTTATCATTTTTTTTTCTAACTACAGCTAGAGGGTATGTACCACCCGAGTCACCATTCCAGTGGCAATACCATAGGCTTCCTTATTATACAACTAGCTCAGATAGATGGATGAATGGTAATTTTTTTCGGGCGCCACCCTGTTTTGGATTTATTTTCATAAAAAGAAACAGATGTGCCATTTAACTGGAATACTTGTAAGCTTTTTATTTATAACGGTACCCCTTATACCTTTAGCAGTTTCGGTTTTGCAATAGCTCCTAAGGCAAGAACCCACAAGACTCCTAATATTTAAGTATATTATATCAATCCTAAGAAACTTCTCAACCGGCTGGGCCTACCCACATATCCTAAGTTAGACGCATGCTACACCGTATAATTATCATATATATATATATGTTATGGGCCATTTTCTGAACATATATCCTGACTAATATTCTGGCTTTGATTGTTTATTTGTGATCAGGATACCGGATCAGGATATTGGTAACATCCTGGTACGATATCATGGTATTAACTGATTTAACCACGTGCAGATTAGGAGGTGCAAATCTCCAACGTTCAAGAAGACTTCTTCCCCTCAAGACCCGGGCAAATCAGTTAGTTTGAAGACGTTGAACCCGAAAGACCAGGACTGCAACGTTCATTTGGGGAATATCCGCCGAATCCCGAAATAATAGGATATTTAGTTAGTTTTCTTTTACTATAAATAGGGTGATCAGATCAGATTAAGGCACTCACTCATACGCACACTTTTACTCTCCAGTTGCAAACAATCACTACACTCAAACACTTGTACTCGAATTACGTTGTAACACTTAGTTGATCCGCATCATATCCTGCACTGTATCCTGATATTTGAATTAATAGAAGAACAAGGCAGCTGCGATTGTCAGCTCCCGAGGTTTTGTGCCGACGATCTAGATTGATCAAGGGCTTTCCTCGTACATCTCGTGTCACCTTTTATATTTTTGCTCATTGTTTGATCATAGATACAACTCTATATCCTGAGCCGTATCCTGAAACTGTTTTTGCAAATAACTTAACTAGCATATTTACAACGCACATTTCTAGCACACTACCTCACTTAACTAATTTGATCACTTAATTGCTTCGGTAATTTTTGACCAAAACAATTTGGAACCCACCGTGGGGCAAGTGGTGCTATTTCTACTAAAAGCTTTTGCAAAATCGTTACTTGGTTTTCTATTTTCAAAACTATTTGCCACACTATTTTCAATGTCCTCAAGATCAAACATGGGCTCTTCCACCGTGTCTGCTACAACCTCTGCAACAATTGGTTCGGTGCTTCCACCACCTCCTCCGAGAATGCAACCCTCTTCACAAGGAACTGAAAGTCATGTGGCTCGAGATGTTGTCCCTGCTCGTAATGTCCAGGGATCTGGTCCTGTTTTGGCTTCTAACGAAGAAATCCTAAATTTGTTTGGTAGTGTACAGGAACAGATGAGGCAGCAGTAGGAAACTAATCAGATGCTGATGAGAGAGATACAACTCTTGAAGTCTGGCCCAAGTCGGCCTGCTGAAGATACTGTCACTCCGTTGCAACCCAGGGCTTTAAACTTCAGTTCTGCAGTTTATACTGAGGATAACCGGGGGAATATTGTGCCTAGCCATTCCCAGAATCATACTCCTGGGATACCTTCTTCAGTAAGAGTATCAACTGTGAGAAGCTCTGGATATGCTTCAGGATATGGCCAGGATCCCCAAGCTGGTAATGTATCTAATAATAATAATGCTCTTGCTACTAATGGTGTTGGATCTTTGCAGGATGCAGGTATGACATCAGCATTTTCCAGGGAGCTTCAAAAACTGAAGGACATGATATCTAGTGTACCTGGGGTGGTTCAGCCAATTCCTGAAGTATCCCAGGACAACCACAGGATATCCCGGTTTGCATATCCCATTTGTGATGCTGAAATCCCGAAAAGATTTCAAACCCCCAACATGAAGCTCTATGACGGAACTACGGATCCTGAGGAGCATATTGCCCAGTATAGGGAAAGGATGGAAATCAACCCTATCCCTCCGGACCTCAAAGAAGCATGCTTGTGCAAGGGTTTCGGTTCTACCTTAACAGGATCAACCTTAAAATGGCTGTTAAACGTTCCTCCTCACTCAATTACTTCTTTTGCTCATTTAGTTAATTTATTTAATAGTCAATTTTCTTGCAGCCGGAGTTTCGAGAAATTAACTAGTGACCTTTACAGGATAACTCAAGGACCTCAGGAATCCTTGAGGGATTATGTGAACAAATTTAGTCGGGAATCCTTGGATATCCCACATCTTGATGTTGCAACGGCCGTGCAAGCCTTCAAGATGGGGTTGCAAAAAGATTCTCAATTTTATCAGGATCTTGTAATGAATCCCTGCAGGAATCTCGACGAAGCTCGTAACAGGGCTTTAAGATACATTCGGCTGGAGGATGATAAAAAGATGCAAGAGAGAATGAATTCGTACACAACCTACGAGTCAACCAACAGGAAATCAGAATCCTCATATAAACCATATCGCTCAAAGCCATATAGCAGAAATGAAAGAAAAAAAGTGAATGCTGTTGAAGACGAGGATCCTGAGGAGTATCCTGAGTTGTCTGAATATTGTTTTTCTGTTAACATACCTGAACTAATGTATGCTATGTAGGGTTTAGGAGACAAAGCAAGATGGCCCCGAAAGAATCAACAAAAGGCTGATTGGAAGGACAAGTCCAAATGGTGTGCTTTCCATGAGGACTTCGGACATGTTACTGAGGATTGCATCACTTTAAGAAAAGAAATAAGCTATCTCTTGAGTAAGGGATATCTGAAGGACCTCTTGGGAAGAAAGAAGAATAAGGGTCAGGATCCTGAGAAGGGTCCTGAACGGGCAGCATCCCCTCCCGCGGATGCAAAAATAATTAACTTTATTTCAGGATGATCCGACATCTGTGACACATCATATTCTGCGGCAAAAAGACACGCGAAGGAAGCCAAAGCAAAGAGGGGAGATAAGCCGACAAGGATGTCAACCCTCACAACTGACAAAGTCATCACGTTCGACAATGATGACAGAGATACTGTCCAGGATCCCCGTCATGATGCCTTAGTGATAACGTTATATGTTGCTAACCATTTTGTACGCAGGATATTAGTGGATAATGGCAGCTCAGTCAACATAATTCAGCTGGAAACGTTGAAGAGGATGAATGTATCTCCTATGGACATTACTTCTAAGTCCACTGTGCTCGTTGGTTTCAGTGGAGAAGCTAGGAATACCGTAGGAGAGATAAAGTTTCCAGTGTATATTCAAGGGGTCAACTCAATGCAGCGCTTTTGTGTCATGGACTCTTTATCCTGCTATAATATTATACTAGGTAGGCCTTGGATCCATGATATGAAAGCTGTTCCGTCAACCTACCATCAATGCATCAAGATCCATACTCCTTGGGGAGTTGTCAAGGTGGAAAATGATCAACAGGAAGCAAAGGAGTGTTATTCTTCTTCGATGAAATCCTCAACAAAACCTAGTGCAGAATAACAATTAAAGATTCGAGGCCAGGATATCATGGAGGCTTCAGAGCAGGATGTAAAGAAAGTGATCCTGGATCAGAATAATCCGGATATCTCGGTGCTCGTGGGAACCAATATCCCCCAGGATATTGATGATCAATTGACTAATTTTTTGAAATGCAGGATGTCAACATTCGCGTGGAAGCACGAGGAGATAACAGGTATTTCCAAGGATATTATAACACATAAGCTCGGTATTGACAGATCATTCAAGCCTGTCCAACAAAAGAGAAGGAAGTTTGCTCCGGAGCGAAATGTGATCATCCAAGAGGAAGTTGAAAGACTACTAAGGAGCAAGATGATTAGGGAAGTGAAGTTTCCTAAATGGCTGGCGAATGTAGTTGTGGTGCAAAAGAAAACTGGGAAATGGAGAGTTTGTGTAGATTACACACACTTAAACAAAGCTTGTCCCAAAGACCCATTTCCTCTTCCTCATATTGACTCAATGGTGGATGCTACTGCCGGCCATGAGATGTTAACCTTCATGGATGCATCTTCAGGATTCCAGCAAATCCAAATGGAACCTTCAGACCAGGAGGATACTGCCTTCATGACACCAACAGGTATTTATTGCTACAATGCTATGCCCTTTGGATTAAAAAATGTAGGTTCAACATATCAAAGACTGGTGAACATGATGTTCAAAGACAAGCTGGGGGACACTATGGAGGTGTACATCGACGACATGGTAGTAAAATCTAAAAAGGCTGAGGATCACCTCCAGGATATCAAGGGAGCATTTGATATCCTGGATCAGTATAACATGAAGCTAAATCCGGCTAAGTGCCATTTCGGAGTGGGGGCAGGAAAGTTTCTAGGATATATGGTGACTAAAAGAGGGATAGAGGCAAGCCCGGGGCAGATTAAAGCTATCTTGGATATCAAATCACCTTCAAATATGAAGGATGTTCAACGGTTAACAGGGCGACTAGCAGCATTGAATAGATTTATTTCAAGATCCTCGGAAAAGTGCAAGGAATTTTATGAAATCCTGAAGAAGAATAAGAAGTTTGAATGGGGAGCAAAGCATGAAGCAACCTTGCAGGATTTGAAGCAGTATCTTTCAACTGCACCCCTATTGATGAAGCCTGAGGATGGTGAACCATTATCCCTGTATCTTGCAGTATCAGGGAATGCAGTAATTGCTGTCCTCGCAAAGGATCATGAAGGTCAGCAGTATCCTGTTTATTATGTTAGTAAATGTTTATTAGATGCTGAAACTAGGTATTCTCACTTAGAGAAACTGATATTAGCCCTAGTTATGGCGTCAACAAAACTTAGACATTATTTTGAAACACATAGGATTCACGTTTAAACCAACTATCCTGTTAAAAATGTGCTTAGGAAACCTGAGATGTCAGGTAGGATGGCTAAATGGTCAGTGAAATTAAGTGCCTTTGATCTAGTATATGAACCTAGAAATGCCATAAAGTCTCAGGCTTTAGCTGACTTTGTGGCTGAT
Organism: Helianthus tuberosus; assembly: GCA_030545235.1. NCBI lineage: Eukaryota > Viridiplantae > Streptophyta > Magnoliopsida > Asterales > Asteraceae > Helianthus > Helianthus tuberosus. Next base: position 10,137 of record JARYGA010044398.1, on the reverse strand, counting down.
TTCAGTAGTGATATTAAAAATGAAGTAGACCTAGAAGTACAACAGCTAGGAGAAAATTTAGAATCCTGGACGCTATATACTGATGGTGCATCTAATGTAAGAGGTGTAGGTTTGGGTATACTACTAAAATCTCCACTGGGGGACATATTACCCCAGGCTATTAGATGTGAGTTTCCTGCCACTAATAATGAGGCAGAATATGAAGCTTTAATTGCAGGATTAGAATTGGCTAAAAGTATCAATATCAAGAGTTTGCAAGTATATGTTGATTCCTTGTTAATTACTACTCATTTTAATGGAACCTATGCAGTTAAAGGTGAGAAGTTAATCGAGTATCTCGAAATTCTCAAAAAATTAGCAGGATATTTCGATATTTTTACACTTGAACAGGTACCAAGAGAGGATAATGTTGAAGCTGATGCCTTAGCAAATCTAGGATCATCAGTCAGGATACCAGAAGGAACCCGAATACCAATACTACATGTCCTATATCCTGCGACGGATCCTCAGGATAAGGAAGTAGTAAGTGTTCAGGATCCTGATGACGAGTGTCCTGAGAAGGATCCTAAGTCTTGGATGGCTCCAATCATAAGATATCTCAAGGAAGGACATATCCTAAAGGATGAGAATCCTAAGGCCTTTAGAATGAAGGTATCACGATTCACTATTATAAATAATGTATTGTATAAGAAATCTCTTGCAGGACCATATCTGAGGTGCTTAGAGGATCCCGAAACCAAGGAAGTGCTTCAGGATATACACGAAGGGGATTGTGGTAACCATACTGGGGGCAGGTCGTTGTTCTCAAAGGCATTAAGAACATGATATTATTGGCCGACGATGAGAAAAGATGCTGCAGAATATGCTCGACGATGTGATGCATGTCAAAGACACAGTAATATATTACATTAACCGGCCGAGCCACTTTATCCCATAGCTTACCCTTGGCCATTCATGAAGTGGGGAATGGATATAGTAGGAAAATTGCCAAAGGCTCCAGGAGGAAAGGTCTTTATGCTGGCAATGACCGATTATTTCTCTAAGTGGGTCGAAGCTGAAGCATTCGTTCAAGTTAGAGATCAAGAAGTGGTATCCTTCATAAAAAGGAATATCCTGACTAGGTTCGGAGTACCAGCTGAGATAATTTGTGACAATGGATCTCAGTTTATAAGTAAGAGGACTACTGACTTTTGTAAGAGTTGGGGAATCAAGATGATTACATCCACACCGGTACATCCTCAATGGACAAGCAGAATCCTCAAACAAGATAATTGTCAACAACCTGAAAAAGAGACTAGGAGCTAAAAAAGGAAGATGGGCAGAAGAACTACCCTTTGTTTTGTGGGCTGATAGGACGACGGTGAAAAATGCAACTGGCCAAACCCCGTTTTCCTTGGTATTTGGAGCAGAAGCGGTGATCCCGACAGAAATGGTAATACCTACAGCAAGATCCAACCTCCGGGATCCTGAGCAGAATCCTGAGGTCCTATGCGAAGAATTGGATACTGTTGATGAGACAAGAGACGCAGCAAGGCTAAGGATGGCAGCATATCAACAGAGGATATCTAAAGCATATAACAAGAATATAAGGACTAGAAGGTTCCAGGTCAGAGATTGGGTATTGAGAAAAGGCTTTCCAGAATACTACTAATCCTGCTGATGGAAAGTTGGCTCCAAAATGGGAAGGACCCTATGAGATTGAATCAGAATCAGGAAAAGGAGCATACCGACTCAAGAATATGGAGGGGGATATACTACCAAGATCCTGGAATGCTATACATCTAAAGTTCTATTTCAAGTGAGTTTGGAATTTAAATTCTAACTCAGGATGGTATGGATTCTATCTCTTTTATTAAATTTTAATGTTATTTATTGTTTTGAACCCATTACTGACTTAAGCATCAGAGGGGTGTTAGCCAGGCTAACACCCACCCTAGCTTACAATTGTTTTGCAGTATATGCTTCGGGATATAGCTCGAGGATACACTCTCAGGATACTTCAAAAGATTAGAGGATTGGCCCCCTCTCTCATGTTTAAGGGATCCTGATCCCTTCACAGGTTTAAAGGTATTCACCTTTTTCTCGAATTGGGTTTAAACACCTCGCCTGGAGCGCAAGTTATCCAGGGATAGTTCAAGATAGCGGGACCAGTCCATGTAAAAGTGGCTGACAATTTCGTTATTGTTGGCTATATCCTGGATCCTAAAGGTATATGAGGATTGATCACCCTCTCTCACGAAAGGGTATTTTCATACTCTCTAAGGATTAGAGGTTATCACCTTTCTAAGTCTTGGAGTTTATACACTCCCGCCTGTAGCACATGAAAATATGAGATTTTACCCAGGATACTAAGGATTTATCTCTAGTATGTTTTTGGGTTTTACCCCAGTAACACAAAGAACTGTCCAAACAGTTAGAATTTGAATTCAAAAAAATTTCTAAGTGTTCGAAAACTTTATGCACAGGGGACATTCCTCCTAAGGCGATTGTGTAAGGCTCGAAGAATCAAATTTGAACCTAGTGTACTAAGTATCCCGGACTGGGGACATCTTAGTGGAAGAAGTTGCAAAAGGGTTGAAGTTCGATACTAGGGTTACACTCTATTCCTGGTATAATCTTTCCTTTGTGAACCTTACATAAGTTGTTTAAACTTTTGAAACTGTGTTTAAGGCTCAAATATCCTGATCAGGATATATCTTTAGGATATGTTCCGAAAATGTGTTTTTGGGATATGTTTCAGGATATTTGGGTTGAAAATGAGTACTCTGATTAAACAAGTGTTATCAAAACGGATTTTGAAAGATAAACTATCTTTTACTCTTTAAGGACTTTGCCTAAATTGTTTGAATTTTGAGGAGTCCTACTTGACGAAAGTCTTCGTAGGGTACCGCTGAGTATATTGATCAGGATATTCTCAAAAAAGTAATTACACTAATTATGCAAAGCTAAAATTTAAACTAAGTAATGCATGACAAAAAATTAAAAGGCAACAACGAATAAGCTAAAAGATGGTGGTAAATAAGCGATACTAGTCGATAACCAAAGGCTTCGTCCTAAAACCTAGGACCCATCCACCTTTGGTTATCAAATTGTTCAAAGGACAAAAAATAAAATTGTTCAAACAAATGTAACTCTCAAATTTAAAGGGAATAGGATTTAGGAGGCAGCGCCCTCTTTGTTCATGGCATTTTCGACAGCATTCGTTTCAGGATCAGTTTGAACATCCCTCTCAGCACCAGTTGGTTTTTCAACCGCCTTTGAAGGCCCTTCAACTGCAGGTTTAACAAGATTGCTGCCGAGACTCCTTAGCTTTGTCTCCCAGGCATTGACATCCCAAGAAGGGCATTCGAAGCCCAGTGCCTTGGCTTCGTGGGCCATCTTTAGCCTGGCCTGGAGAAGGGAAATAACGACAGAACTTTTAAGGCCTTCCCGGTAGCTGATCATATCCCGTTGATGTTGAGAATGGGCAGCGTCAAGATCAGCTTGGGCCTCAAGAGCGGCTTTGTTGAGGGCGGCCTGGTGTTCTTGAGTCATAGCCTTAAACTTATCCTCATAATGCTGAGATTTGGCGGCTGCAATCATGCCCTAATCGGAGATGGTGACCTCGGCTTTCTTCAACTTGGACTCGAGCGTCTTATTGAGCCCACAGGATTCCTGGTATAAATGAACCAGACATTCGAGACCCTGCAAAACAAGAAAACAGGTATTAGTCTTAATAAACATTTGTAACTAGCATATGATGCAGGATATAGCTCGAGGATACTAACCTGGTTGAGAAAAGAAGTCATGAATCCGCTTGCCTCAATGAACCCGTAATTCTCAAAGGGGAACGTATCAGAGATGGTAGGTGAGTCAGTCTCTTTCCTTTTGCGAGAACTTGAACTCCGGGGCTTAGTAGCTGGCGAAGGCTTGGGAATGATGATGGCCTTGGAGCTGCTGGGCTTGGATGAGGCCGTGGCCTTGGGGCTGGGCTCCTTCTTGACCTGGATGTGATCGGAATAACTATCCAGCTCATCAAGGTCGAAAACCTCAGGGATCTTGGCTGGTGCTGCATAAAGGGAAAAGTCCTACATCCTTATTACTCTTCATTATATTACGCTAATCAGTCATTTACGAAGTAACTCTTACCAGACATTTCAGATGATGAATATTGACTAGAACTTGGGATGTGTGTGGTAAAACTCCTGTCACTTGCCGGCAACTGGTAAACTGCTTCGATTCTTTTTTTCGGATTCCGCAGTAGGGGGAGCTACTTCCTTAAAGTTCACTGCAAAAAGATCAAATAAGAAGATATTAGCACAGGATAAAAGTCTAGAAGTATCTGGGGATATTCATGATCCTACCGGTGGTTAACCACTCCACCGGAAGACTAGCACCCTCGTAGATGGAGTCTCGTTTGACGAAGAAGAACTTGCGTTGCCATCCATCCTCGTTTTTGGCGGCCTTAAGTATAAGGGGTTTGCTGGAAGTTGAAAAGAGCAAGAACCGACTGGAACCGTGTGATCGGAGGCGGTAAGCAGTCGGCATATCTTCGATGCAGAGGTCGGGACAGTGAAGGTTTTTGATTTGGTTGAGCACGATCAATACTCTCCAAACCATGGGCATGGTTTGGGCAAAGGAAATACCAGTAGTTCGGAAGAATTGCATCATGAACTCAGGAAATGGATACCGAAGACCTAGCGAGAAAGGGTATGCCCGAAAACAGACCCAATCGGCAGAAGAAACATCTGATCGAATTGATCAATCAAATGGTCTGAAAACCGTGCCATCGGGGAACGCGTCGGAGGCTCTCAACGCCGCAATGTCTGCGTTATCAAAAGCACAGATCTCCTTCTCGGGATTTTTGAGAAGATTTTGCTGAACGAAGGAGTCCGACGATTCACCGGTTTGAGAGTGGACTCTAGTAGCCATTAGAGGAAGAATAAAATTAACAGAAAATGAGGAAGGGATGAGTGATTACCTGGAGATTCTGTTGATGATATCTGGTTCTCAAACAAGAAGAGAGAAGATATAGGGGCGTAATCGATATCCATCGAGTGAAAAGCGCGTTGGAAGTTACATAGTGCTATCTTGACCGTCATTTCGTTTTAATTACCTTGGTTTACGAGATAAAGTTTTAAAATATATCCGTTGGATTGGTATACCAACAGATATATTTTGGGGACAATTGTTATGGGCCATTTTCTGAACATATATCCTGACTAATATTCTGGCTTTGATTGTTTATTTGTGATCAGGATACCGGATCAGGATATTGGTAACATCCTGGTATGATATCCTGGTATTAACTGATTTAACCACATGCAGATTAGGAGGTGCAAATCTCCAACGTTCAAGAAGACTTCTTCCCCTCAAGACCCGGGCAAATCAGTTAGTTTGAAGACGTTGAACCCGAAAGACCAGGACTGCAAGTTCATTTGGGGAATATCCGCCGAATCCCAGAATAATAGGATATTTAGTTAGTTTTCTTTTACTATAAATAGGTTGATCGGATCAGATTAAGGCACTCACTCCTACGCACACTTTTACTCTCCAGTTGCAAACAATCACTACACTCAAACACTTGTACTCGAATTACGTTGTAACACTTAGTTGATCCGCATCATATCCTGCACTGTATCCTGATATTTGAAGTAATAGAAGAATAAGGCAGCTGCGATTGTTAGCTCCCGAGGTTTTGTGCCGGCGATCTAGATTGATCAAGGGCTTTCCTCGTATATCTCGGGTCACCTTTTATATTTTTGCTCATTGTTTGATCATAGATACAGCTCTATATCCTGAAACTGTTTTTGCAAATAACTTAACTAGCATATTTACAACGCACATTTCTAGCACACTACCTCACTTAACTAATTTGATCACTTAATTGCTTCGGTAATTTTTGACCAAAACAATATATATATATATATATAGTAATCGAAAGCCAACGATCTAATTATACTTATCATCTTCCATTTTGTTGCAAAATTTTCACGGGATATTTCAAAAATTTCAACCTTTTGCAACTTTTTTTTAATTTTTTTCAATTTTTTTAATGACTAAAAACTGACTAAGACACAAACTAGACACTAGTTTCCCCTCCCCACACTTAAATTCTGCATTGTCCACAATGGAGGGAGAAACTACCTACTAAAAAAATAAAGGGATTTTTACATATTTCCCCCTCCTAAACCACCTTATTACGTATTTCCCCAAATAAAAAAAATTTACATATTTCCCTCTTTTTTAAGAAATTACCCAATTACCCTTGTGAAAACCCATTATCCATCAGTTGGCTTCATCTTCCTCTAGTATACGTACGATATAACAAAGCCATACACTAGACCATCGACCTTCTGCAGCCAAATCCGGCGTTCGTTTCATCGTATCTTCTGCCTTCGGTACTGACGACGCAGCCAAATCCGGCGTTCGTTTCATCGGTTCGTTTCATCAATTTGTTCTAGGTATTTATATCAATCGAGTTTTATTGTACATAGTCAATCAAATTTTATGTTAATCAGTACATATTCAATCAAGTTTTATGTGCACAATACATTCAATCGACTAAAGTCCCAAACTATGTCTATATCCAAACTGCAGACCATCAGAAACCAATTATTGCATATTAGATTATGTCTACTTGAATAATAACTCTAATTATTAAAAGAAAGCGTACAACAAAAGTCCATAACTTATATTTATTTAGTATTCATAATCGAGAAATATATTGGAACAATCATACAACAAAAGTGTATATTAAATAATTATTTAATATCTTGTCATTGGGTATATGTATTGGAACAACACACATATTTGTATGTATTTTGTTATTGAATGGTCCAAACTGCAGAGTATCACTTACTGTGTGTTGTCTTTTAAATTATGGATGTGTATTATAACATGTCGATGGTGGATTCCATACCGGTTCCGCATAATGATTATAATATGTTCAGGCCTTAACAAGTAAAAAGAGACGAGGAAATAGTACAAAAACGTGAAAGTAATTAGTCAAAGTTGAGTGATTGATTTTGAATTTTTGGTATCGTATTTGTACTTCTTAAATTTTATGAAACTTTATGTTTTTTTAGCAGAATTGATTATGAACAAGTAAGGATTACATTTTAATAAAAGTTTGTGTTTTTTTTTATTATGAGTATTATGGTTTTGTTTGTATTGTTTGACAAGAGTAACAAGTAGAAGAATTGAGGAATACTACATAAATTGAGTAAATATGTAATTGATTGATGATATTAGAAAGGGGAAATATGTAAATATTCATTTAATAGTTCATTAAGGGTAAAATAGTCATAAATAAGAGTTATTTTAATGAAAAGGGGAAATATGTAATATATATGGGTTAGGGAGGGGAAATATGTAATTGTTCTTTTTGTTTGGGGAAATACGTAATAAAGCGGCTTAGGGGGGGGGGGGAATATGTAAAAAACCCAAAAATAATAAAAAAAATAAAAAATAAAAATACAACAATAACAAAAATGGAACAGACCCCCCTGATTTAAAGCGGTAGAATCCTCATAAGTCGCGTTCCACAGCGACCGTATAACATTTCATTCGCGGCCACATTTAGCAAAGACTCGATTTGCTCTCTACAAGTGGTGTTCAAATCATCCCCATCCAAATGGAGATTGAGTATGGACAGTTCTGATTCAATTTTGGGTTTCACTAAACATCCCCACACTTGGGTAGCCACATCCTTGGGAATTATTAATACTTGATAGAGTGCAAGAACACACACGCAAAACAAAACCAAACAAAACAAAACAAAAATACACTACTCTACATCCTCGGCCTGCCTCCTGAGAGCGCTAAGTTTATGGGTCTTCTGCCAGACCGTACCTTTGGTGCTCAAGGTGGTTCAAAAGCATGCTTACCTCCAAACTTCTCTAATAGCTTGGCTTCCAATAGTTCGGTCGGTTTTCAAGTGCACACCCTTTAGGGTCAAAATTAGCTTCATTGCCCCATGCGTTTCCACCATCGGGTGGTTTGCCCGCCTTTTCTCTCTTCCACCCATTCACCTTCTTCACTGGCTCTCTCTTCTTCTCAACCACAGACCTGCACAACTTAACTCCATTCCCTCACACACGTGTGGAGTGTTTGAAGGAACAAACTCATTAGTAGCAATTGCTTCACACAAATCATCAATAACATCATAAGTAATAGATTTTGAGAAGACATTAAAAACTAACTTACTATTTTCAGAGCTAATAGTGATTAATCCATCTTGGCAGTCGATTTGAGCATTGGCAGTATGCAAGAGTGGGCAACCCAGAATTACCTTTTTGTTGCTCATTTGTCCTCGTAGGTGCATAGTCCAGCACCATGAAATCCACCAGGTAAAAGAACTCCCCCAACTGGATCATCACATCCTTCACAACCCCATGAGATTGTTTCCAAGTGTCATCCGCCAACACTACCTTACTCTCCATAGCATGAAAAGGACCAAACTCATATTGGTCATATAAACTTCCAGGAAGAATACTCATACTTTCTCCATAGTCCAATAAAGCTCGATGGATCTTCAGCTTTCCTACTTTAACGGGAACAAGGGGTGCTCCTTCCTCACTTTCCTCTCCTTCATCACTTCCCTCTATTACACCTGCAACTATTCGAGACGAAGAGGCTAAGAAGTTATCAACAAATTCAGATTTAGGAATGGTACTTACCGAGTTAACTCTTGCATGTTGTTGAGGATTCTTCGTGGTATCACTCAGTAGCTTGCCCGAATCCTTCCTTACTTGAGCCACATCGGCTGCTAATTGAGCAACTTGTTTTTCTAGAGCTTGGTAAGCCTTAGACTGCACTTCTTGATCCTTTCTGTTTTGTTTCAAAATTTCCAAGATTTCATTATTGGACCCTTCAGCTGAACCGCTTGATTTTCCTTGATCCTGATTTTGCTGATAGTTTTTTTAACTTCCCTGGTTGTAACTTCCTTGATTGTAATTCTGATTATAACTAGACTGCCGATTCTGGTATTGATGGCTTCCTTGATTTGGTACCTGAAAATTTGGATTCAATTGATTAGTAGTATTACTGTACCAAAAATTAGGATGATTACGCAAGCCTGGGTGATATGTGTTTGAGTTCATATCATAATTCTTTTGCTCTCCAGACACCATGTTCACGTCCTCCTCAGCCGTAACAAATTGACCCGGAAACTCATCCATGGTGTGGCCCAACTCGCCACATGAATCACAAATCGGAAAAACTTGAGCCGCATGCAAGGCGTCTCATCCTCCAATGCCTTTAAACTTTGTTAATTGCTGATCCAATGCTTCCTTTTCTTGTTCCAATTGAGCAACTCTAGCATTGGTGGCACCTGTGCTAGTTGGTGCCATAACCGGATACTTCTTATTTCTGTCCAACTGTGGTTGCCTCTTTGAATCCGCTACCATGATTTCCAAATAATCCCAATCAATATCAACATGGTTTCGTAAAAACGTACCTCCAGTCACGGCTTTAATATCTCTCCGATCATTGTTGGAAATCCCATCATGAAACGCGGTGATCAATTCCCATCTTTGGATACCGTGGTGAGGAAAATTTCGGATTAGTTTGTTGAACCGCTTCCACGACTCATAAAGCAGTTCACCTGGCATTTGTTGAAATTCCCTAATAGCCGCTCTACCCGATTTGGTTCTTTACGGAGTATAATATTCCTCTAAAAATTGTTTTTGCAACTCCTGCCAAGTGTGAATACTAGCATAAGGCAAAGACGTGAACCAATCTCTAGAATCATCCTTTAGTGAGAACTGAAATAACACCAACTTCACCTGATCTGGTGTGAACCCGTGTCCACAAATCATACTATATACCGCCTAAAAATCCGCAATATGTGCATATGGATCCTCAATACCATTCCCGTTAAAGGTAGGAAGCATGTTCAGAATGTACGGTTTTGCTTCTAAAGAACGGTCACCATTTAGTACCGGCATTACAATCAGGGAGGAATGTTCCGCAATTTGCGGTCGAAAATTGTGACACCTGTGTCACTTCAACCATCCAACAAATGCCAAACCAATGAAATATTGTATTTCATACTTGGGATTTGTAAAAATATGTGTATCGTTTGCACATATCAACTCTTGTTCGATTTCAAGCTCTAAATCGCTTTCTAGAAGGTTATACGCGCGCTGATGCGTA
>JARYGA010044397.1:0-34225 GCA_030545235.1 Helianthus tuberosus | reverse complement strand
AAAAAGGTTGCAACTCTTAATATGATGCATGAACAAGTGATTTACAATTTTACTAGTTGTATAAAATGTTCAAAACTAAATAAAGATGGAATTAATGAACGAAATTTGATTTTATAAGTTTATTATGAACTAGTAATAAGACCCGCTATCGAACGGATTAGTCCAAACGTTAGGGGGGTGGGGGTGGTTATCACTCATCACTCACAACACCCAATCAAGTCCCGCCATGTCATTAACCATTTTTCCATCACTCACAAACTTTTTTAGTGGCAATGGTCATCACTCACAACACCCAACAATAAACCCTCACATCCATTTATCACTCAATACCCCATAACACGTGAAGTTTATCACGCACACACACTATCACTTGTTATAAATTTAGGTGGCGGTGGGAATTGTTTGTTTTCCACGCGTGGAAGAAACTATCACGCACACATTTTTTCCCCACCCCGCCTCCCCTTATGTGATGTGTTAACCATATGAAAACACACGTTTTGACGTATCCGATTGAACTCAATGTATCCTATAGTTGTATTGCAATTGGATCAAAACGTAACGTAAATCGAATTTATATCGTAAAATCATAACGTATTATACGCGACCCGACTAACTCGAATTTATATCGTCAAGCCAAAAAGTCTCGAGGGGGTCAAAATAGCATTTACAAAGTTCATAAAAAGTTAAGTGGTTAAAAATTGCATTTCCTAAACTTAAAGGCTAAGAAAGGGTAAAAATAAAATTTGATAAAGTTTTTGGGTAAGAAGGAAACAATAACAAAGTTGGGACTGAAAAGGAAACTACCACAAAGTTGGGGTGTCAAAAACAAACTATTTGTAAAATGAAGTAGTAGTTTAGGGACTAAATTTATCATTTTATGAAACTTTAAAGGTAACAAAGCCAAGAGACTAATATTGCAACATTATAAAAGTATAGGGGAAGGGGAGGCAAAGCCGATGTCGTTTCTACCGAATTTTTCTTTTTAAGAGTATCAATAATATGAATGAAGGTTGTTAGACTGCCCGTAGTGGGGCGTTTTTTTTTTTTAAAATTGAAAAAAAACGCCCCAAAACGCCCCCCACCCCACTACACCCGGCATTATAGGGCGTTGTTTTTGAAAAAAAATCAAATTCGCGTTTTAATTAAAACGCCTTGCCACATTTGAAGTGACCAATGAGAGTGGAGGAGGCTTTGACTTTATCCAAATGGTTCTGACAATGCCCCACTACTTTACAGAAATATCCACAGGACCCCTCACACATGCACATGACCATTTATTTAAAACTTTTTTTTTCCATTAAAAATAATATGGGCGTTATTGGAATAATGCCCCACTACACCACTTTATGCTATAATGCCCCATGCTGACTAGGACACCACGTGTCGGATATTGCCCCATGGTGGGGGCATTATAACACATTACCACTACACTACACATGGTCTTAGTATATAAAAAATAGTTTGTGATTAATTAAAGTATATCAATAAAGTAGATCTTGAAGGTAGTAACACTTTCTATGTCACCTTTCAAAGAAAGTGGGCGCATCTACACCATGCATTGGGAAAATAATGCTTTATAAAAAAATGTAGGCAACATAAAACTTTTTATGAACTGGTTTATGAGCATGTGTATTACCTATATATTAAATTTTGAAGACAATGAACACTAAGGATTAGCAAATGGTATCGGATACTGGTACCGGTATCGGATACCGGTAACAGTATCAAATTTACCAAACCAGGTATATTTTCGGTACCGAATCGGTACCGACTTTTGACATTTTTTGTATCGGTTTGGCACCGGTATTCACCGGTTTTTACCCTCAAATACCGGGACCGTACCAGTACCGACCGGTAACGTACCTGTACCGACCGGTATCGAACCAGTCCCGACCGGTACCAAACCGTACCGTGCCAGGTATATTCGATACCGGTACCCACTTTTAAGGATTTTTGGTAACGGTATTTTTTGTACCGGTTGGTACCGAGCTCATCAAATCCTGTAACAACGTAGCAACGCAAGTAATTGCACCGTTTAGATTACTTTTCATACACAACCCAATGAATAGTAACATCATCAAGGAGATGAGCAAATGGTATCGGGTACCGGTACTGGTATCAAATTTACCAAACCGGTTATATTTTCAGTACCGAATGGTACCGACTTTTGACATTTTCGGTATCGGTTCGGCACTGGTATTCACCGGTTTTTACCCTCAACTACCATACCGTATGGTACCGAGCATTTTCGGTGCCGGTACTTAATTTCGATGATTTTCCGGATTGGTACTTTTGGTGTCGTTACCTGTACCGAGTTCATCCATATTTTAACGTGTTAATACCGTAATAACTAAACTGAAAACAACCGAATTTCCAACGTGTAGAACGTGTGGGTCCTATTATTATATATTAGATTATTTAAAATCGTTTTTTTAGGACGAAGTGACTATCGTTACCACGTCATTTTTATTTATGTTTTGATATTCGGTATCTGCTTGTCGTTGCCGACATGCGTTCACAGACATTAGGTCCCCGCCGCAACGCGCGGGCAGAAAATCAACTAGTTTTATGAATGATTCAAATAAATATAAACGTTATAATTATTAAAAAGACGACAAAAAACTTAAATTGTTCGCTATGTTCGTCCATACTCATTTAGAAATTTCAATGCACATTATACAATTTTAATATGAACCCGAAACTTTCAGTCATTATAGCCTTGTGATGGGGTTGTTGGGGTTGTGATGCATACAATAATGGGTATTTATAACACTATCTCGGACATTATTGCTTATTATACGCATTGGGAGAGGTGCATTGTGGTGAACGACTTAGCCCGACACCAATGAATTATGTGTATCATATGTATGGTGTTATAGGGAAATTTTAAGCGACGCCATTCTTTTTTCTAAACGTTTTACATAATAAACAAATTTATAATTTAAAAATTAAGCTCACTTATTTAGTTCAGTAAGTTACGTTTTGAGTCTCTGTGTTTTAGTGGTTTTAACCACTTGAGTCTAAAATCAAAAAGTCTAACGCCCTGAGTCCCTAATCGCTTATTTTATAACGTTTTGAGTCCAATTTTGTTCATTTTATAACATTTTGAGTCCAATTTTGTTAAAAAAATGGACTCGAAAGGTTAAAAGTTGGACTCAAAAAGTTATAAAAAAAAGCGTCTAGGGACTTAGGGCGTTAAACATTTTGATTTTAGACTCAAATGGTTAAAACCACTAAAACACAAGAACTCAAAAGGTAATTTACTCTATTTAGTTTTTATAGTGGACTTTAAACCATTAGTGGCCCATGTTTAATTTTAAACTTTTTAACCCAATAACCATTATAGGCCCATGCCCAATTAGTTTATTTCAACTGATTAACATAAAATGTATTTTTTTTTATATTTCAAATGACTTTGTATTTTTATTAAGATATTGACTTTTATTATGTGCTTCAAACCGACCCATCCAAAGTTTGACTCCGGGTTATTATAAACCCGGGTACGGAAAAAAATGCCAGCACAGAAAAATATTCATGGCTCCGCTAATTAACAAAATAGTTCATGTTGATGTTAAATTGGTATTTTGTGCCTAGAAAAAAATACGATATTACTTGAATGGTTAAGCCAAGTTGAGTGGTAGCAGTTCTCAGCCAGTCTAGTTGTTTATTTAGGATTAGGTTTTTATTATGATTTAATTATTCGATTTTTTATTGTATAACAAAAATGAGAAATGCCAAGCAATGTTTCCATAATTAGGTCGGTCATTGAACCGATCACCTTATCAGTCTATTAGTCAGACGGTTTTGACCCGAACTTGGTATGACCGTTACCCCGCCCGACTGACCTGGCCGTTTTGCCAGGTATAATGCACACGGTGGCATTTATTATTCTTCTACCGAGGAAATACTCATACAACTGATTCGGATCAACCAGGAAAATCGCCCGGGTTTGGTCATGGGTCAAAACGGCAATTTTGAAATGGGTCGAATGTAGATGACGCCTCCTAAACCACTGTTCTGTGTAATTGTAATGAAAGAGGACACATGTAAAATGTTTAAGCAATTAAACCCGAATGGGATGAATGTTACATGCAATAATAAAGTAACAAATTAACCGAAACTGATCACCTGGCTCCCTATGAACTGCAAAACTGAAGCAGTTGATTAACTGCAACCACAAAACTAAGATAACTTAATTCAAACGAGTTAAAATACAACAATATTATAAGCGCGATTCATCGCTTCCTCTTGATTGAAGACTTGATTCCGGCCTTTTGTTTCTTGAATGTTTCCACTTCAACGCTCTCTTTTAGTTTCTCCAAAGCTGAGTGAGCATAAAATAACGAGGTTTAGAGCTAAGATAACGTCTTTAACACATACCCGTGAAAAGTGAAGCTCGAGAATCAATGGTAAAAGTATATATACAGAATAGAGGCTGAAAATGTTGACTTCTTCGTGTTGGTGCCCAGAAAGTCGAATCATAGCATATCTATTTTAGAATGTCTATTGCAATATAACAACATTCATTTTGAAAAGTTTTCAAGAACAATTATAATGCATAAATTTTAAATAATTATAATAAAAAACGATATATAAAAAATATTACTATATATAATTATAATAAAAAACTAAGTAATATATATTATGGTATATATATAATAATATGTAAAAAGTAATTACATAAATACATTTAAAACAATTAAAATGCATAAAAATAATTAAATAAATGATAAACGAGCCGAGTCCAAGCAGAGGTCGAGTTTGTTTAATTGTCGAGGAGTCGACCTTTAGGCATAGAGCTCGAAATAAGCGAGCTCGAGGTATGTTAAGTTATATGAGCTCGAGCTGATGAATGTCAAAAATTAGTTTAGTTTCGAGACTAGAAAAAATTACCTTCATCATAGGTTGAACGGAGGGACTGTACGGAATTCGATGGAACCGTATATGTCGGGCAAGAATCAATGTCGGCTTTCTTCAAGAGTTTCTTAAATTGTTTGACCTATAAGATGTACAATGGATGGATAAGCACCAAACAACAAAAACATGCAAATTAATAACAAAGCAACACTATGAAAACCTTGTAAAATTTGTTCCTATCCTTTTTTATATGTGACAAATAAAAACATTTTCTTCAATAAGAACAAAAGGTCAGAGATTTGACTTTTAAGGAGACTTGGTGCATGATGAATTCCATACAATAAATAAGTGAAGCTCTTTACAGGCTATGCAATTAATGCGGTAAAAAATCGGATATCGGTCAAGGACCGATATTTGAGATATAGGTTATCGCGGTGGGATATCGGTAATTTTAATATCATGCTGAATTTATATATAGATATAGCAATTTAACACTAACAATTCAGTATACTCTCCTACCATTAACAAATTAACCTTTTGCAACTTGCAAAACACTAACAATTGTAGCAAGTAGGAACTGATTAAAGACTTAAAACACTAATAGCAACAATAAGAAGAAAGACGAATGTTAGAACTAAGAAGAAAGGTACTGATATCGGGAAAATAGGTGACATATCGGTCAATACCAATATTCTGACCGATATTTGATATTTGACACCGACATTTCACATAGGAACCGATAATCGATGTATATCACCGATATTAACTGCACAGTTTACAGGTATGGAAAAAAAATACCTCATCTTCATGTAACAAGGTGAAGCAGCGCCCATGATTCCCCGCTCTTGCAGTGCGACCAGCACGATGAATATACGTTTTAATGTATGGAGGCTTATCGTAATTAATTACATTTCTAACCCCTTTAACATCCATTCCACGTGTCATTGCATCGGAAGAAACAACAACTTGTATTACCCCTTCTCGGAATCCCCTCAATGTCTTGCTGCAAAATCAAATATATGGTCAAAAACTCAAAATAAATGATGTAACCCGAACACTATGTTTAACCCATTTATCTAAGGTCTAAACGAGCCAAATGGGTTAGCGAGTTGTGATAAGGTTGTAAACATGTTAAACAGGGTTGGAGGACTGCAATAAGACGGTAAGACGGATTGACAGGTCGACGCGTTTCATTAAAAGAGTTGATGAGTTAAGTTGTTTAATCAAATAGATTGATGGGTGGACCTTTTAATTAAACGAGTTAAACAAGTCAACCCAAACATAACCCATTTGAATAAGCGGGTTAAATATGTTAAAGCGAACACGGCCCATTTAATTAAACAGGTTATACAGGTCAATCCAAACACGACCCGTTTATCAAATGGGTTAGATATAACAACCCAAAACCTAATTATTTCAATGTCGTATCTCGGGTTGTGTTATAAATTGGCACCCCTGCGATGAACACAACTAAACAGGAAAAAAAGGTATACAAGCTCTCTTGTATGAAAACTAGTAATTTCCCCTGCACGTTGAGGCGGGAATCCAGTCGTTATCGGGACAGTATCAATACAGTACCGACACTCAGTATCACAACCGAAAGGAAAAACTCCAAAAGTACAATACCGGCAATCGGTATGATTAACCAATGCAAGTTATTTAAAGTATACAGGTACGATTGAAAGTTAAATACATAAAAAGACAAAAACCAGAAAGAGAGCTTCATTGCGTTGCGGCAGGAATCCAGTCGATATCGGTACAGTTCGTTACGGTACTGATACAATACCGACAATCAATATCGTAGCCAAAAGGAAAAACTCCAAAAGTACAATACCGACAATCGGTATAATTAATGAACGCAAGTTATTTAAAGTCTACGGGTGCAATTGAAAGTTTAAAAAACACAAAAACCAGAAAAAGAGGCTCATTTTAGTGTAGATAGGACGCTCATTTAAAGGAAGATGGTGCATTTTAGCACCACCTCACGATTCACAAGCATAAACTTTGTTATATATAATAGTAAGAGTAAAATGCCCGGATAGTCCCTGTGGTTTTGCAAAGTTTCAGCTATAGTCCCCAGAGTTTGGAAATTACACTCCTAGTCCCTGTGGTTTATGACTTTGTTTCTCGGATAGTCCCTGGAGTGGATGGGGGTTAGTTTTCTCAGTTAAGTCCATGTGAAATTACAAAATTACCCTTGCTTTTATTATATTCATCATCATCATCATTCATCAGTTCTACTCTCTCTCTCTCTCTCTCTCTCACTAAAAACCACCACCACCGTCACCTCCCCTGCCTCCCCTGCCGCCATCACCACTCCCCACCACCGTTTCTCTCTCTCTCTCACAAAACCATACATATTATGACCTGAATACCCTTTTCCCCAAAAGATCTCAACCTGAATATCCCAAAAGCTCCTTCTTCAAGATTAGAGAAACCCTAAACATCTTCACCACCATAACCAATAACCCCTTCATCTCTCCCCTGGTTCTTTCACCTCTGGCGACGAACCGGAGCAACGCCGGTTGTTATCCTGGCCACACACGACCCAACCACCTCCTTCATCGCTGATACCCCCCCCCCCCCCCCATCTGCTCGATTGAACGACGGCGGCAGACGAAGAGCGACGACGGCTATGCCGTCGTCGTCTGTGGTGGCTCTGGTTCCGGCGAGGACCCCTGGTGCGAAGAAAGAGGAGAGAGAGTACTGTAGAGAGAGAGAGAGAGAGAGAGAAGGATGACAGCGGCGCCGCCGCTGTCGGCGGCGGTAGTAGACACCGGCTCAGTTCAGTTGCTGATAATCGGTTCAGGTTAGAATCGGGTTCAGGTCTCGTTTGTTTAAATTCCGATTCAATTTTCGTTTCAGTTTTTGTTTTCGGTTCAGGTCATCCGAGCTTCAATTTTGGGTTTGAATTTTGGGGTTTGATACTTTGATTTTGAATTACAACGATTGGAATTACTTTGATGTGGGTTTAAATTTGGGGGTTTGATACGATGGTTGTGGTGGGCGAGTGAAGGCGTTGGTTGTGGTGGTCGAATGAATGCGGTGTTTGCAGGTGAAGATGAAGGAGATGACGGAGAAGAACGAGGTGGTGGTTCTGGTGGCGGTGAATGTGCAGGTTTAAGGAGGCTATCGGTGGTGGGTGGAGGGTGATGGTGGTGGCGGTGATGGTGCAGGTTTGAGGTGGCTCTCGGTGGTGGGTGGAGGGTGATGGTGGTGGATAGAGGTTGAAGATGAAGTATAATTTCTACTTTTTTTGTATTATATCATTAAGGGTATTTTAGTCATTTCACACCAACTTAACTGAGAAAACTAACCCCCATCCACTCCAGGGACTATCCGAGAAACAAAGTCATAAACCACAGGGACTAGGAGTGTAATTTCCAAACTCTGGGGACTATAGCTGAAACTTTGCAAAACCACAGGGACTATCCGGGCATTTTACTCTAATAGTAATTATAAACAAATTAAACAATGGATAGAGTATAATTAAGTTCACCTTCTAACACTTTGATGTTGATGACCAGAATACTCCTTGATCTTGATCCCTAAATCCCCGAAAAATTTAAGTAAAGTGCATAGTCTGTGAGTTGACTCGACCGATGATGTGAAAACAATGCATTGCTCCCCTTGTAAGCTTTGTAAAAGAGACACCAGGTACAGAGGCTTCAGCTTCGGTTCACATATCTACATAGGACGATTAAACTTCCATTCGTAAAAAAAGTTATATATAATATAATATGGTCATATAATGACGCATTATCTGATTGTTGCGACTTTCAGCTGTGGTAATTAGTTTCTAGTGTTTGGGTAAAGTTATTATGAATATAGTAACTGATTAAATAATCTTCAGAAATATAGATTATTATTATTTACCAATGTTTTCATCTTAATAACAGTACATTGGTAAAAAACTAAAATATATGATGAATTATAAGAAAATGTTAGCATCTATCTACTATAATAAAAGAAACCAACTTTTGGACACGTGTCATTCATTGAAGGTATCCTCAAATCTATACTTATCTTATTTAACTAAATAAATAATAAATTAATATTAAATCTTATCATACTTTAATAAAATATAATCCTCAAATCTAAATTGTTAATTTAATATATTTTTAAAACAAATACCTCTCTTTCCTACTTATCTTATATTAAATATATAAATAATAAATTAATATTAAATGTTATCCTAATTTATTAAAAATATAACTTTTTTAATTATTTAGTATACAAAATTATATTTATTCAACTCGTGTAAAACGCGGGGTTTTTAAAAATTAAACTTTTTTATTATTTACTATACAAAGTTACATCTATATAACCCGTGTATTACACGAAGTTTTTAAAGATATATCTTTTTATCATCTCCTATGTAAAATTATTCCATATATAAATAAGCAAACTTTTTGTGCATAACCACTTGTAACATGTGCTTTGAGAGTTTCTCAAAAAAAAAACTTGATTTTTCAATTTTAACCCAAAGATTTTTACCTTTTGCAATTTTAACCCTACATAATTTGTTTTTTTAACTTTAAACCAAACTTTTCATTACTTTTAACCCAAAAGTTTTTACCTTTTGCAATTTTAACCCTACATAATAAGCAAACCTTTTGTGCATAACCACTTGTAACATGAGCTTTGAGAGTTTCTCAAAAAAAAAAAAAACTTAGATTTTTTTAATTTTAACCAAAGGTTTTTACTTTTTGCAATTTTAACCCTACATAATTTGTTTTTTTAACTTTAACCCAAACTTTTCATTACTTTTAACCCAAAGGTTTTTACCTTTTGCAATTTTAACCCTACATAATTTGTTTTTTTTTTAACTTTAACCCAAAACTTTTCATTATTTGCAATTTAACTTCACAACTTTTGTCACTTATACTTTTCATCTTTGGCAAATTTTCGGTTTACGTATAGTTCTTAATTTTTCGAGTTAATACGACGCAACGTACACGTGTGGTTCAACTTTTTTATGTTTTGTTTCAAATTTTGCAAGTTAATACAACGCAATGTACATGTGTGGTTCAACGTTTTTACCTCTATTTTTTCATGTTTGACAGGTTCGTCGCAACACGCAGACCCTAGGTCGAGTCAGTGTTGGTGGTCGATAACGGTTGTGTGACATTAGTACTATTTGACACCGCTTTACGCTCCGCCGCAACGCGGCGTGTGCTTTGGGGGTTTTCCAAAGAAAAAATCGTTATGCATATGATTGTCGTAACCTTGGCTTTGGGGGTTTCCAAAAAAAATGATTTTTTTTTTACTTTTCACCCAAAAGTATTTCATAAATTACTTTTAACCCAAAACTATTTGTTTTTTTACTTTTAACCCAAAACTTTTTATCTTTTCCAATCTATCCTCACAACTTTTTTTACTTTCAACTTTGGTCCTTTACAGTTTTTATTTTCCTCAAATTTTTCGCTTTATGCTTGGTTCTAAATTTTGTGACTTAACACATCGCAACGTGCGTCTTTGGTTTACCTTTTTTATGTTTCATTCTAAATTTTGCGAGTTAACATGACGCAACGTGCGTGTGTGGGTGAACGTTTTTACATCGTCTATTTTCCCCGTTTGACAGGTTTAACATAACGTGCGGGTCCTAGATCGACTTAGTCATAACTAAAGAATCCCCGCCGCATTGCGGCGGATCTCAATTCTAGTTAGATTTATTCAACAATTGTAATACACGGGGTTTTTAAGGATATCGTATAAAACGCGGGGTTTTTAAAAATTTAACTTTTTTTATTATTTACTATACAAAGTTACATTTATATAACCCGTGTAATACACGGAGTTTTTAAAGATATATCTTTTTATCATCTGCCATGTAAAATTAGATTTATTCAACAATTGTAATACACAGGGTTTTTAAGGATATAATTTTTTTATTATTTGGTAAATTTTTCAACCCGACTATACACGGGTTTTTAAAGATACGACGTTTTTAGTATTTAATATAGAAAATTACATTTATTTAATCTGTGTAATACACATGGTTTTTAAAGACATAGCCTTTTTTTAGATCTATTCAACACATGTAATATACGGGGTTTTTAAGGATGTAATTTTTATCATTTGGTAGATTTATTCAACCCGATTATACACGGGTTTTTTAAAGATACGACGTTTTTAGTATTTAGTATACAAAATTACATTTATTTAATATGTGTAATACACGTGGTTTTTAAAGATATAATTCTTTTGTTATTTAATATATAAAATTACATTTATTTAACCCGACAATATACGAGTTTCATAAAGATATAACTTTTTATTATTTAATATATAAAATTACATTTATTCAACCCGTGTAATACACGGGGTTCTAACCTAGTATAATTTATAGAAGAATGATTAATAGCTAATCAAAAGTTATCATATTTCAGATAGGGGTGAGCAGAAAACCGAGAAAACCAATTTAACCAAACCGAAAAAAACCGAACGCAAAAAAAAAAAAAAAAAAAAAACCGAACCAAAATTTACAGTTCGGTTACGGTTTTGCATTTTATGAAAACCGGGGAAAAAACGAATAACCTAAAAAATCATTTTTTTTAATGTTAGTTGCATATTGACTTAGGAATTATTAGTTTTATTATTGAATGTTAAGTATTAATAATAAAAATATTATCATGTTTATTTATCTTTGAAATGATTTATCCATTGCCTACAAGAAATAACAATATTTAATATAAAAACTAAATGATTTTCAAAGAATTTTAAAAGAAAATGTCTTAATAAAAACTTTGGAGAAACATAAAAATAGATTAGAAGTTAAGTTTATGTGAACGATATTAATTAAAAAGGTTAAACATAATAACTTATATGTAAACATCTAAGAAAGATTATTAAATCTTGGATTATACTTTTTAATTTTTGAATCTTACTTATTTTTTTTCCAAAAACCGAACCGTTGCTAAAATTAAGAAAATCGAAATCGGACCGTTCAATAACCGAAAACCGAACATCTTGGTTCTGGTTTCAGTTTTACCATAAAACCGAACCAAACCGTGCACAACCCTATTTCAGATATGATATGAATACTTCAACAATATCTAAATGTGAATGTTATAGTCTTTTTTATCTATTAGTTCCACAAATTATCAATGTTTGTGAAGCATTCAACCAACTAATTATCTCATAACTACATCTTCAAAAGGCACTTTTGAACACTATCTCCTACAAGACGTTTTATTAGAACGGATATTTTTAATTAGAGAAATGTGCCCAGATAGTCCCCGTGGTTTCCCCATATTTCACCTTTAGTCCCTAACATTTTGAAATTACATGCATGTTCTGTGTGGTTCGGTCAGTTGTAACTGGGATAGTCCCTGAAGTAGATGGACATTAGTTTTCTCAGTTAAGTGGGTGTGAAATGAAAAAATTACCCTTATTATCAAAAATGATAATTTAAAAATTAAAAGAAATATATTTAATTAAATAAAAAAGGTTGGACCCACTGTAATTATTATTTAATTAAATATATTTCTTTTAATTTTTTAATTATCCTTTTTTAATTAGGGCAATTTCATCATTTCACACCCACTTAACTGATAAAACTAACCTCCATCCACTTTAGGGACTATCCTAGTAACAACTAGTCAAACCACAAGGAACAAGAGTGTATTTTTAGAAAGTTGGGGAAAAGGTGAAATTTGGGCAAACCACAGCGACTATCCAGACATTTTTCTCTTTTAATTATGGTTGTGATGAATAATGTATAACTAGTTAGACAAGAGAGTGTACCAATTTGAAGGACTCCAAATGTTCCGGAAGCTGATAACGTATCTTCCCCGTAGTCAAGAACAATGGATGGTGCAGATCGAGTTGAGCAAGCTTGCTCGGATCTTGGGTTAGTGTGGCGGATAGAACCATCTTCACAAGCCTCGGGTATGGTTTATTCTTAAATCCCCTCTCAACACCACTGTAACAATTTATTTGAAATTAAGCACAGTTGATGTAAAGCTATATGAACGTTGCTTAGTTACAAACTAATAATGCCACCCCACTTTCTATTTCCGCAATTTATCAACTGAACACACAAAAATTTTCTATCTTGCTAGCGACACACAAAAGCCAGTTTATTCATATATAATGATTTATTCAAATAACAATCACGAAAAAGTTCAGTTAAAAACAAGATGATTAAATGTCAAAACTAAGACTTTGAATAGCTTAACTTTGTTATGAACAAAAATATATATCAAATAGCTCAAATTAGTTTTATAAAGCCTAGCAGATATAGGATTTTATGTTTATTTTTACATAATGAGTAAAACTAACTTAAATAAAAAACATATCTAATATTGCGTGGTAAAATAATTTTACATACCGGGATTAGAGGTGCACAAATCGGGTTCAAACCCTAAACCGGTCCAGGTTGTGGTCAATTAAGTCAAACCGATTTGAGGGAGGAACGGGTTCAACTGGGAACCAATATGGAGGATTGGAAAGACAATGGGAACCGGTTCGAGTTCAATAACCGATTAATAAAAAAAAAGTTTCTTTTAATATAAAAACTAAGTACATAATGTAAACAACATAATGCTCATATTAATCTATTTCTGTAAGTAATAAAAACACAATTTTATTTTAAAAACTGTTTCGGAAAACGAAACCAGATTTAAACCCAACCCTAAAACTGGTTAGAAACCGATAAGCCTAGAAACTGGTTAGAGACCAATTTAAACTGACAGTTCTCAACCGATAACACAGAAAAATTGGCACTTACACTCTTCTTGTAGTCTTTAACGAACCAAAACCAAAAGAAAGTGGATTGCTGTCACACGCAAAGAGACCATCAACAGTAGAGCTGGTACACTGAAGCACTGTAGGAAGCCATGATTGATATGCTTCACGTAGCAATCGATCTGTTTCATCAACCACCTGAATTACAAAAATTAAATTTCAAAACCAAAACCAAAAACTCTTAAGTAACCGCAAATTTTTAAGTAAACGACTTACCAGAAAACGAAGATGCTCAAGTGTAAAACCCTTAGTGTTATTAATATGATCCATAAGTCGTCCAGGTGTGGCGACTAATATATCTACTGCACTTTGCAACTCAACGGGACGTGATTCGGGATCGTAGCAGATTCCTGCCTCTAATTTCGGTCTCTCGATTAGCATTGAAATTTCTTCTGATATTGACGATTGACCAACTGCCAAACCGACAGATAACCCGACTGCAGGTGCAAAAGTCGCAAAAACATCCCTAACCTGAGAAGAATAACAAAAGAATACGCGTTGATGAAACGGCGTACTAACAACATTGGAAGTTATTCTTGATAGGCCTGTAAACGAACCGAACGAACACGAACATATAATGAACACATTTTTTCTTCATGTTCGGTTATTAAGAAAATGAGCATGGTCGTGTTCGTTTATGTTCGTTTGTTTAAAACCTAAACGAACAGTTTACCAACGTAAATGAATATAAACAAACAAACTTACACTAACAGATAACATAATGAACACAAATGAACATAATTGATCAAACATAAACAAACATAAAGTAGTTTTTTTATATAAATTAGTTATTAATTACGGCAAGCTCAATTCGAAAGCCACTTTTTATTACTAGGAAGTCCAATTACTAATTAGTTATTTTTATATAAGTAGTTGAAATCCCGTTCCATGTTTATATTTATATAACGGTAACTATTTATGTATTATTAAATTTTAAGCTAACGTAAATGAACGAACATAAACGAACGTTGGCAAACATAAATGAACAAAAAAATTGTTCGTGTTCGTTCGTTTGTTTAAATAAACGAACATAAACAAACTTTCTGCCGAACAGTTCATGAACGTTCGGTTCATTTACAGGCCTAATTCTTGAGGAATGATATGTCTAACCTGCAAAGCCAAATCGCGAGTTGGCAAAACCACTAACGCTCGAAGACATTTGACAGCACGAGTTGAAAGAATCTGTACGATCGGCAATGCATAGGCTAAGGTTTTCCCGCTTCCGGTCGGTGAATTCACACAAATATCTCTTTCGAAGGAGCCAGGGCCCATGGTCTCTTGCCATACAGCAACTTGAACAGGAAAAAGTGATTCAATTCCACCATTGCACAAAGCCTCTTCCAGCCTAATGTTAAACAAGGTATACATAGATGAGTATATCACAAAACAACAACAACCGTACCCAGTAAATCCCACAAATGGTAGGGTATGGGGAGGGTGAACCGAACAGTTCGTGAACCGTTCGGTGAGAAGTTTGTTTGTGTTCGTCCGTTTAATACATGAATGAACACAAACAAGAAATTTCGTTTAAATAAACGAACATGAACAGAGGCCGCTTTTGTTCATCTATGCTCGTGAACATTCGGTAACGTGTTCTTTTATGTTGGTTTGTTTATGTTCGTTTACGATCGTATGTTTATGTTCATTTACGATCGTATGTTTATGTTCTTTGTGTAAGATAGTTCATTAAGGTTTTTAATTTTTGTTTTATATTTACGTACTTCTAAATTTCCATGAATAAATATTCAATAGCTATTAGTGTAGAGTATTTTATTTAAATATTTAATGAATGTTAGGTTAGTATATTTTAGCGGGATCTACGTAACTTAATATATGTTCGTTTGTGTTCGTTATTGTTCATGAACGCTTATTTGCGTTCATTTGCTTTCATTTGTGTTCGTGAACGTCCGTTTGTGTTCATTACTTAAAGTTAACAAACGAACACGAACAAGTTCATTTCCTTAATTAAGAAACACGAACAAAAAATCTTGTTCGGTAAGTGTTCATAAACAATTCGTGAACACATTTACTCCTTAACAAACAAACACGCACAAGGCCTTCGTTCAGTTCGTTTTAAGCCCTACATATATGCAAAAACACAATCACATGCACTTTCAAACATGAAGGAATAAAACTGTAACAACAGAACAACAACAATCAACAATCACAAAATAATAGATGATAAACTTTCCCCCAATTAATAAACAATTAAACCTATACCATAGGGCAACAAATCAATCGGCTAATTAATAATTATCAAGTGAATGAATTACTTACTGACTGTTTCTATTGCGTAACCTAAGTGAGTATAGGTTATCAAATTGAGCAAAATCATAATCATAAAGAGAAACATAACGGAATCGATACCTAGGGTGAAGAAACGGAAGCTGAGTAAGAGGACACTTGTTAAACGAGCTAACGTCAACTGGATTTCTCATCCATGGTAGCACTGCTACTTTTTTTCTCGATGTTTTCTGCTCTTTTGGTTCTTCCTCCATTGTTACAGAGAAGAAGAAGAAGCTGTTATTGAGTTTGCAACCAACGACGATGCCCTGACTCACTATACATAGCCGGCCTAGTTTCTCTTTGGGCCATAGTTTGGAGGCCCAAAATTGTTATACGTGCACAAACCGGTTAATTTCCATAATTGTGCGTAGAGGTGCACAAACCAGTTAATTTTAATAACCGGTCGGTTAACCAGTTATACCGGTTAATTTGACTTTTTGACTTTAACCGGTTATTTTTTTAACTGGTCCGGTTAATTACTTTAACCGGTTCGGTTAATTAACCGGTTATTTTCGGTTATTAACCGGTTTTTTTGCCTTTTTTTTGAATTTTTCGGTTAACCAGTCTATCGGTTAAAAAACCGGTTAATAACCGGTTATTATACCAAACACTTATAATCGGTTACTAACCTACGGTTAAATAACCTATTGAACCGGTTATTCCTGAATCAGTTATTAACCGGTTACGGTTTCGGTTAATAACCGGTTACGGTTAATTAACCAGTTATTTTGTGCACCCCTAATTGTGCGGTTAACTGGTTATGGTGGTTAATTTCACCTTTTTTACTTTAGTCGGTTCATGTTTTAACCGGTTATTGCTTTAATTGGTCCGGTTAATCATTTTAACTGGTACGTTTAATAACTGGTTTTTTGTCTTTTATTTTAGAGTAAATTGCCAAAATCGTCCCTGAGGTTTGGGCATGTTTGTCCTTTTCATACAAAACAACTTTTTTTGTACAATATAGTCCTTCACTTTTGGGATTTGTTGTCATTCTCATCCAAATATCTAATTTGCTTTATTTTTTCTATCAAACATTTGGATGAAAATGGTAAAAAATCTCAAATCTCAGGGACGATTTTGACAAAAAAAAAGTCAGATGTTTTGATGAAAATAGCAAAAAATCACAAAAGTGAATGACTATATGGTACAAAAAAGTTGTCTTGAATGAAAATGACAAACATACCCAAACCTCAGGGATGATTTTGGCAATTTACTCTTTATTTTATTCTTTGGTTAACAGGTCTACCAGTTCCTATACTAAATATCTATAGCCAGTTACTAACCGATGGTTAAAATTAACCACTAACCGGTTAATTAACCGGTTTTTTGCCCACCTCTAATTAAAGGTGTAGAAATAAGTTTTTTTTTTAACAACTGGGTTATAAAACGAATCGGTTAGGTTAAAATTAGTTTGAAGATAAACCGGGTTGGGTTAAAGGATATTCAAATCCTATTGGTTAGGGTTATAAAGTGGTACCCAAAACTGGTTTTTTTTTTTAAGAGTTAATTGTCAAAATCGTTCATGAGGTTTGGGCACATTTGTCATTTTCGTTCAAAATGACACTTTTGTACCATCAAACTTTGAGCATTATGTAACTAAAGGTTGTGGAATGATACAATCAAACTTTGTGAATTTAGTTCAAACGTCTAATATTGTCATTAGGAAAGAAACAAATTGGGTAATTTTAACAAACATTTTCATAATTCAGGTAAAAAAAAAAGAATTTGTAACAGTCATATAAAACTTAAAGTTAATTTATCATAATTGAAGAACTAAAAAATATAAGATAATCAAACTCTCATTTCTTCTAGAAAATTATACATGTGTTGTACGTTTCTTTCGATAGAATGTTTTTATTATTACAGACGTTTGATCCCACTTTCATTGAGGGACTCATGTATATTTTGTAGTGTAAAGAATTCGTAAAGATTATGATTTCATGCAACTTGCAAGATGTAGTTTTGTTGCAGCATTTTTAGGGACTCTTTATAAATGCGCATATATATATACATTATTTGTGATCTTGCACTTTCTTTATAAATGCGCAAATTTTCAAAAATTGTTATGGTGATTGGTGAATCTGATTAAAGGTATAGGTGCACAAACCGGTTAATTTCCATAATTGTGCGGTTAACTGGTGGTTAGGGGGGACGGGGCGCCCCCGTGATCGCCCACCACCACGCTTGAAAACGAAAATAACACCGCCGCCACCTCTCTTGATCACCCGTAAAACCCAAAACGCGTGAAGTTTTTAACACGTTGTGATGTTTGTGGTGGTGAGTTGTTTTTCAATGATAGATGTTTGTTTGGTAAGTGATAAGCATTTTCACTAGAATCCACCACTAGTGATGGAATAAAGTTCGATGACATAGCGGAATTTGATTGGATGTTGTGAGTGATGAGTGTGTGGTGAGTGATGAGCGCCCTACCCCCCACCCCCTTAGGGGGTAGGAGTGGTGATCACTCATCAGTCATCACTCAATCATCACTCACAACATCCAATCAAGTTCCGCCATGTCATCAACCATTATTCCATCACTCACAACCTTTTATAGTGAAAATGCCCATCACTCACAACACCCAACAATAAACACTCACATTTCCTCACAATCTTCCATTTTTCACGCGTGATACATTCCACGCGTTATGAAATTGACGCGTGAAAAAATCAAGTGGCGGTGGTGTTTTGTGATCCATCACTCGTTATAATTGTCCATCACATGCAAAAGTTCTTCCATCCCGGGTGGCCTTATAGTGGTTAATTTCATCTTTTTACCTTAATAGGTTAATGTTTTAATCGGTTATTGCTTTAATTGGTTCGGTTAATCACTTTAACCGGTTCGTTTAACAACTGGTTTTTTGTCTTTTATTTTAGAGTAAATTGCCAAAATCGTTCCTGAGGTTTGGGCATGTTTGTCATTTTCATACAAAACAACTTGTTTTGTACAATATAGTCCTTCACTTTTGGGATTTGTTGCCATTCTCATCCAAACATCTATTTTGCTTTATTTTTTCTATCAAATATTTGGATGAAAATGGCAAAAAATCTCAGATCTCAGGGACGATTTTGGCAAAAAAAAAAAAGTCAGATGTTTGGATGAAAATAGCAAATAATCACAAAAGTGAAGGACTATATGGTACAAAAAAGGTTGTTTTGGATGAAAATGACAAACATACCCAAACCTCCGGGATGATTTTGGCAATTTACTCTTTATTTTATTCTTTGGTTAACAGGTCTACTGGTTCCTATACTAAATATCTATAGCCAGTTACTAACCGATGGTTAAAATTAACCACTAACCGGTTTTTTGCCCACCTCTAATTAAAGGTGTAGAAATAAGTTTTTTTTAACAACTGGGTTATAAAACGAATCGGTTAGGTTAAAATTAGTTTGAAGATAACCCGGGTTGGGTTAAAGGATATTCAAATCCTATTGGTTAGGGTTATAAAGTGGTACCCAAAACTGGTATTTTTTTTAAAGAGTTAATTGCCAAATCGTTTATGAGGTTTGGGCACATTTGTCATTTTCGTCTAAAATGACACTTTTGTACCATTTTGCCCCCCACGTTTGTAACTTTTTGCCATTTACATCCAAACCACTAACTTAGTTTATTTTTTCTGTTAAGTTGAATGATATTTGGATGAAACTGGCAAATATAAACCACATGGACGATTTTGGCAATTTACTCAAACTCTTTTTAATTTCTCTTATTTAATTAATTTTGTCACATATATAATAAAAAAGAATATACATGCAATTTTTTTTATGAAAAAAAACAGTAGTTTTGTCACATATTTTTTATAAATTTTCATCCAACCACTAACTAAGTTAATTTTTTTTTCTATTAAGGCGAAGGATGGTTTGAATTTTATAAATTAATACAGAAATTAATTTCTAATTTCTTTATATAAATCAGTTTTATTAAGAGAAAAAACTGGTATATACTTTTCAATATTTTCGCTCTTAAACTTTTAATAAATATATGCAGTTTGAAATATAAGAAGAAAAATAAATCATACATTTTCTATTAGTTTATTTTTAGTTCTTATCCGAAGAAAAAGAAATCATACATTTTCAGTTAGTTTTTTTAGTTCTTATCTATTTTTAGTTTTTACTTTATTTTTATGTAAATGTATTATTTTGCTTGTAACATATTCTATTAATGGGTGACCACACTATTTGAGTATTTTGGTCAAGGAAATGTAATAAATCGTCACGCTAGGTGGTTTTTCTTTGTAGTGAGCTTTATGTTATAACTCAAGCATTATGTAACTAAAGGTTGTGGGTTGATACAATCAAACTTTGTGAATTTAGTTCAAACGTCTAATATTTGTCATTAGGAAATACACAAATTGGGTAATTTTAACAAACATTTTCATAATTCAGGTAAAAAACAAAAGAATTTGTAACAGACATATAAAACTTAAAGTTAATTTATTATAATTGAAGAACTAAAAAACTAAATATATATATATATATATATATATATATAAGAACTAAAAAAGTGTAAAAACTTTTTTTGCTTATATAATTATATTAAAAATTTAAGAACTATAAAATATTGAGACGTATATAAGTATATAACTAAATATTTATAAAAGTTTTTGACAAAATTTTATAAAGGTTGAAAGTTGATAACTGTTTGAATAAAATAATGTTATAAAGGAATAAAAAATGAACAGCTTTACGTAATTTGAGTTTGGGCTATGGTACTCCCAAATCTTTAAGAAATCATCACTAAGGATAACAAATCAAATAACTTTTATAAAAAATTTCATAAAACTCAGGTAATAAAAAATAGCAATAGAATATGTTACAAGCAAAATAATACATTTACATAAAAATAAACTAAAATCTAAAAATAGATAAGAATTAAAAAACTAACTGAAAATGTATGATTTCTTTTTCTTCGGATAAGAACGAAAAAAACTAACAGAAAATGTATGATATATTTTTCTTCTTATATTTCAAACTGCATATATTTATTAAAAGTTTAAGAGCGAAAATATTGAAAAGTATATACCAGTTTTTTCTCTTAATAAAACTGATTTATTTAAAGAAATTGGAAATTAATTTCAAATTGCATCTATATTCTTTTTTATTATATATGTGATAAAATTAATTAAATAAAAGAAATTATAAATAGTTTGAGTAAATTGCCAAAATCGTCCCTATGGTTTATATTTGCCAGTTTTATTCAAATATCATTCAATTTAACAGAAAAAATAAACTAAGTTAGTGGTTTTGATGAAAATGACAAAAAGTTACAAACGTGGGGGGCAAAATGGTACAAAAGTGTCATTTTGGACGAAAATGACAAATGTGCCCAAACCTCAGTGGAGATTTCGGCAATTAACTCTTTTTTAAATGTGAATAATTTTGGGCTTGGCTGAAACCGGTTTGGGCCGAGACTAGTTTGGATAATGTGGGGGAACCGGTATACAAAATGATTGTTTGGGTCAAGCTGAATCCAGTTTGGTAGTGAAAGTCAGGTCCTGTTACAAACCGGTTTGGAAATCCAGTTTGGTTTTTTTGTCCATCTCTATAGTGGTGCACAAATCGGGTTTTTTTTTAAAAACCGGTTCTAGGTATGGAACCGGGTTTGGGTAGGATCGGGTTTTACAAAATCGGGTTTTTTTAAAAACCGAGTCGGGTCCGGGTCCGGGTCCGGGTTTTCTACCAAAACTGTATACCCTATATACCCGGGTTCGGGTCGGGTTTTATAAAACCCGGGGTATTATAATACCCTATTTTCGGGTTCGGGTCCAGTTCGGGTATTCATCGGGTAGGGTTCGGGTACGCATCGGTTTGGGAAAAAACCCGCACCGGGTATTAAAAAAACCCGACCGGGTATTAATGCTTCTTTATATGTTTTAGTGGATGGTGCCTATTGAAATTTTAATGACATTTCTAAATCTAAATTCGATACTTATTTTTTTTTTTGTAGTTGCTTATCGATCAAATGTAGACGGTAGACCCACTAAAAACATTAATAAAAATAAGCACAATAACGTATTATATTTGGCACGATCCATTTAAAAAAAGCGTCAAAACGTAAACAAACTTGAATTTATGCCGAAACATACATAAAAATAAGCACGTAAACTCGAGGGTAGCTATTTAACCGGGTATAAAAAAAACCCAGTTCTGAGTAATTATAAAACCCGGTTCCGGGTATTTATAAAAACCGGGTTTCGGGTATAAACCAGGTATAAAAAAACCCGGTTCCGGGTTCGGGTTTTAGATCAAATATGAATACCCGGTCCCTACCCTATGGGTAGGGTCGGGTTCGAGTATAGAAAACCTGGTTTTTATAATACCCGGTTCCAGGTTTTTTTCCGGGTCCGGGTTCGGGTTTTTTGTGCACCACTACATCTCTAGATCTAAATATCTAATAATCTGGTAGCCTAAATTAGTTTTACAATTATTTTTAAAACCATTTTCTCAGAACAATATTATTGCAGTTTTTTTCTTCCCTTATATCGGGTTGGTAACTAATCTTGATTTTGTGGTCATGATCTTGATGAACGGAAATCAAATCAATGAATTGAAGGGGTTCGAGTAGCGGACTCAAAAATTATATTCTAGAGGTTGCGAATAAGGGGTTCAACCAAATTTTCAAAGAGTGTGATCGGAATTTTTTGCCTATAAAATATACTACATTTTTATTTTTAAGGGGAGCGCCTGCCTACCCAATCATACACTTGGATCCGCCCGTAGAAGCGAGCCCATAGTTGAAGAAGTCGGGTTGACGAAAACTACCTTTAGGGGTAAAAAGTGAGGATGTCAAATTGGACTTTAATAAAAAAATGATATGCTTTATAATAGGGGTGAGCAAATTAGTATATATAACTGAAGAAGTTGTTAGTTTCAGTAAAAACTATATTGACAGGTAAGTGACTCATAAACACAATCATATAATGTGATTTCATCTCATAAATTCTTACATATTCTACATGAATAATCTAAAATTAATTTTGTTGTAATTTTCATGACTTTAATATTTATTTAATTAATTTCACTTTTTGAGGTAATGAAGGGGTATGGTTTCAAATCCTGCGCCGACCAACCAGGTCGCGCGCGAGACCATACCCTTACCAGACTAATTTGGTAGCTTTCCCTACCTCGCACAAGCTAATCAGGTGTAACCTAGGCTGCGCGCGGGGTCAGGGAAAACACAAGACCAGATTTCACACTTGGCTCCTTAGATGAAAACTCTCACCTCCGGGACCTTGCGTTGGCTACACGGGATATCCCCGATGGTCGCGCGGATGACAGAAGCGTAGGCAATCCTAGGACAAGTAATAAAGGTACAATTGGCAGAGTAGTGGACCAATGAGCGTCTAACAGGCTGTATCCGATCATGCTCCACGATTAACAATCGTACAGGAGACAAGAATGTACACAAGGACGCATACGTGACACCAATCAGCGTGCGCCGACATCTGCTCCACGATTTCCACTTAGTCGTTGATAACAGACGAGACAACAAGGACAACGGTCAGGCCACATGGATCCATTCAGCGTGCGCCAGCTTCCCTCTCGCTCAGAAGCACCAACGGTGGTGGTAGATGGGACAAAACGGATATTCCTTGTTGTCGATTACAGGCCCATCAGCCTATCTCCCTCCACACCACTCTGGATATAAATAGTGACCTTCACCTCGGTTTAGGGATTCTGTTTCCTTGCTCTCTCACTCTTAATCACACACTTGTATCCTCAAAGCATATACTTATTCTCACACCGGATGGTGATTACGAGGAGAACCCTGATATGGTCTAAATATTACATATTTAAATAATTTTAGTGGATATTACATCTAAGCTAATACATATTTTAGTTAGAGTAAATTACAAGTTTTGTCCTTTTTGTTTGTCCCAAATTTCAGGCGTTGTCCTTTACCTTTAAAATTGATGAGTTTTGTACTTAATGTTTCAAAATCCTGCACGTTATGTCCTTTAGAGCAAACTGACGGGTGGTTCATAGGACAACCCTCAAGTGTGATAAAAGACGAGTTAATCCCTCGTTTAATCATGTAATTGTCTTAAATTAGATAACTACAGTTGCTTTTGTTTCAGGTGCGTTTGGAGCTTAAAACGAGGGAAAAATGTTGTTTTGGATGGGAATGGATTGGATCGGGATTCACAAGATGGAAAGAAGAAACAAAGGAGAAGACTTAGGGGTCCACCGTAAATTACGGTGGCTACCGTAATTTACGGTAGCCCCTGAATGTCTAAGCAGCCACCGTAATCCAGTAGATTCTCACCGTAACAACCTGAAGGTCACCGTAAATTACGGTACCCACCGTAATTTACGATAGACCTTGACGCAAAAAGTGTAACCGCCCCCTTTAATACCGTTTTCAAGAGCCTTTTCACATATCTCATCATTGGAGACGTTTCTCAGAGTGCAAGGGGCGATTTTCAGCTTTGGATAGTGTTTGTGACCAATTTCTAACATTTCGGTTTGTATTTTGATTCGTATGAACTTCGATCTTGATGTTATGATGATCCACCAAACAATGTCCGGCTAAACTTTCGGTGATCATCTTAGGTGAAGGTTTCTTATGACTTTTGTGTGTTTATCCTTATTTCTAGAATAATGAACTTGGTGTGTTTTGCTATGTTTATTATGGTGCATGAATGTTTGATTGTAATTTGTTAATTGATGTTTTGATCTTAGTCTAAACCGTACGTTCTTGGTGTCGTTGACAATCAAGATATCATGGGAAGGGTTAGGGTTGGATATTGGTTAATTGGTCATCGGGTAACAACCTCGCGTTTATCTAATCCGAGTACTTAGTTCCATTTTATCACAACAATCGTTTATGCATGAGTTATGTCTATGTAACTCTTTCTAGTTGGATTTAGGCACAATTGTTAATGGAAACCATAACCTAAGATGGTCATTCTTTCTTAATCTGTTAACAACCAATTTTGATTTGCAATTAGTTAGTAATTTAGTTCTTAAAACCAAACATCCAAACTCTTGAATTTTAATTTCTGCAAATTAGTTTAATTGTAGTTAATTCACAAAGCTATATAATCAACACACTTTCCACAAACTCCATGTGTTCGATACCCATTTGCTGCTATCTATTAGTTGTAATTTGGATTAAATTTGCGTGTGACTATGACAACACGTCACAAACCCAGTTAATTTTTTTTGTTAAAACTGATCATGTGCAAGGCACATGAGGGCATTTTTGTAATTTCGTTTTTTAGGGAAATTTATGTGATAAACTTAAAATAAATACCCCACCATCTTCAAAAGTTGCAGACCCACCACTTGCCATCACCTGCCGCCACCACTTCCCACCCTCACCTGCCACCTGCCACCGACCACCCTCACCTGCCGCCGACCACCCACTATCTCCACCATCGCCTGACCCACCATCACCACTTACTCCACTGTCTCCAACATCACCATCAACATTCACCCCTTCAATTCACCATCAAATTCCCCAAAACAGAGCTACAAACTATCCCCAAATCTCCAAACTATCCACCCCTATGAAATCATCTGAACAAACAAAAAATACCCGAATCTCCAAACTATTCAGATTCCTTAACATATCCTGCTCCTCAACCAATTGTTGTTGTTGAGCCTCGTATAATTGTTGTCGATTATGCAGACCACCAGTACCATCAAAACGTCTATTAAGCATCGATAGGTCCATCGTCGGCTGCTGATGTCGTATTCGTTAGTGTGGATGGTGCTCAAAATTCCTTAACATGTCTTGCTCTCTACCAGATCCAACCAAATGTTGCAGACCACCGGACTCGTGGGTCACATATCTGACTAAGGAATAGGCTCAGGTGTACCGGATACTCATATTTGAGACCGACGATCTGTAATTGTGAGATGAAGGCGGCATCTATTTGGGGTTAGGGTACCGTCAATCTGTAATGGTGAGATGAAGGCGGCGGCGTAACTAGGGTTTCAGCGAGGAGAATCGTGGTGTGATGGTGATATTGGAGAGTGGTGGAGGGTAGTGGCTAAGGGTGGCTGTTGGTGGTTAATAGTGGCGGTGGGAGAGGTAGTGAGAGAGATCTAGAGAGAAAGAGAGCTATAGAGAAAGAGCCAGAAAAGATTTTTCTTTATCCATATAACATGTTCTATTAATTTTGTATATTTGTTAATTACAAGTTTTGTCCTTTATGTTTGTCCCAAATTTTAGGCGCTGTCCTTTACCTTTAAAATTGATGAGTTTTGTACTTAATGTTCCAAAATCTTGCATGTTATGTCCTTTAGCCCCAACCTAGTTAAATTTTTCTGTTAGTTAAATGTCCTTTAGCCCTATAATTTAACAGAAAAATTTAACTAGCTAGGGCTAAAGGACATAACATGCAAGATTTTGAAACATTAAATACAAAACTCATCAATTTTAAAGGTAAAAGACCAGTGGCGGATCCAGGATTTTTTTTCACTGGGTTCACTTTTTAAGGTGCCCGAATTTTGGTCAACCCGACGTTAGTTTTTTCGGGTCGGGTCGGGCTTTATCACTAAAGTCACCTTTTTCCTATAATGCTTTAAAGGGCATTCCTATCCCACTGTCTATCTTTGTCTCTAAAAACAAATTGATTTGTAATAAACTTTTACAGAACGAATTCGAGTTAGAACCGGTACATCTAAAAATGATCATTTTAGTTCGAATTAGAACGAATTCGAGTTAGAACCGGTACATCTAAAAATGATCATTTTAGTTCGAATTACAACGACAAAAGCATAAAACTTGACCAAATGAGCATTTATTTGAGCCGGTTTGGCAGTTCCAACGACAAAAGCATCTAACTGAACCTTTTCCATTGCTTATTTCTCTTAATTGGTTAATAGAGATTAAATGAAATTAAATTAATTTATATCTAATAGCCACCAAGAAAACTAAAATGAATTTTCAAGTACATAACAAAAAAGCTCAGCCATGACCCAGACCTGCAACAAACAAAATAGTTTGACTAACAATAGTGAACTAAAGCTCAGCCAATGTTAACTCTTATAGTTCACTCTTTTGTTTAACTCTAATATTATTTTAAAATTAAAAAGAACAAAGAACAATAAAAAGGAGCTGATTAAGAATATCAAATGGCAAAATTAAGAATTCAAGCTGATTAAATACCAAATTTTACATCACTAATCAAGAATTCAAGCCGACTAAAACACAATACTTTAAATTTTAGATCCCTAAATGGCTAAATTCTAAGTTTCAACAAAACAACTTGAATGTAAAATTAAGATTAAAACATCAAACAAGTTAAAATTAACATCTAAATTAAAATTAAAACATCAATAAAAGTTAAAAATGTACATTAACACACCTGAGATAAATTGAAGATGAGAGAAATTTGAAGGCTGGAATGGTGGAAACAACAAGTGGTGGCCGGAGGAGGACGACCGGAGCCTGGAGGAGGACGACCGAAGGTGGAGCGGAGGAGGA
Source organism: Helianthus tuberosus (assembly GCA_030545235.1). Classification (NCBI taxonomy): domain Eukaryota; kingdom Viridiplantae; phylum Streptophyta; class Magnoliopsida; order Asterales; family Asteraceae; genus Helianthus; species Helianthus tuberosus. The sequence goes on along the minus strand of JARYGA010044397.1, from coordinate 6,892 downwards.
TGGCCGGAGAGGCGGAGACAGACGAGATTGAAGGTGGAGGCTGAGAGAATCAGATGTGTGCGCTACTGTTCTGTTAGCTCTGTGTGCGCTACTACTGCCGTTCTTAACTTCTAACCCTAATGTGGGTTCATTAAATTAAAAGGGGGAAAAAAGAAAAAAATCGGAAAAAAAAAACATATGGAAAGGGCTGGAGCAGGATTCGAACTAGGGGTGTCAAGTATGGGTTCATTAAATTGAAAAAAAGGGGAAAAAACATATGGAAAGGGCTGGAGCGGGATTCGAACTAGGGGTGCCAAGTTAAAAGAGTGCACAATTAACCATTAACTAGTGGGACACAAGAGGATTTGTGTTATGGGTTCCCTCAATATTTTACTTATGGGTTCCTTTTCAGTTTATCCTATACATTTACACTAAAAATTAAAAAGCGAATGGGTTCCTGGGAACCCGATCTTTATACATAAATCCGCCCCTGTAAAAGACAACACCCGTCTGAAATTTGGGACAAATATAAAAGACAAAACTTGTAATTTACTTTTTTAGTTATGGACGTTTTGTAAGTTGTCACACCCCGACTTTCCACGTGTCACCGGTGGGCCCGGTGGGGGAGTATCGTGACGTGGTTGGCAACATAATAGTCAAACAACACAATATATAAATGCACAGCGGAAGCAAAAGATAAATATATTACAATCCGAATATAACGTAATATCAAAGTATTACAACGGAAAGTAAAGGATCCACAGGCGGATCTTAAAACATATCATTTGTTCAACAGACTTTAGACGCCTAGAACTTGCAAGATTCCTTATTAGCGCCCTGAGCTTCCAGCCAATTACGTTCAGTACCTGTCACTTAACCCTTTTGGAAAATACGTCAGTTTTCACTGGTAAATACACTCAACCGACTCATTTTGAAAAGAGTTTAAGAAAATTGATTTAGATGCACTAGGCACAAAACCTTTTGACACTTCGATTAAAATGCACAGAGGCAAAATTTACCTTTTATAACTTGGGAAAATTATTTGTATATAATCTTGTATACAGTTTTACTTATTTGTCGTCCGTTAGGGCCGGTTTGTAGGGCCGGACTAGATTAACTGACACGCCACAGGTATAATGCCCACGGGCTATCATCCTCTAAGTGGATTACCAGTTCCGGTATAATGCCCACAAGGATGATACCTCGGAGTGGATTACCAGTTTTTTCATAATGCAGCTGTCAGGTGTATGCCTACACCCCGTGCTTAGGTCGTGGCCATTTCGTAAAATGATGCCAAGGATATCCGGGACATGGTCATTAACCCCCAAGGGCCATACATCAAATAATACAGAATAAAACGAGTTATGTAATACATTAATCACAATCCGATTTAAATGTCTACATACCCGACCAAGCGGTACTTTTATAGTACCGTATCCCAAGCCCGTATAGGGAAAATAAGTTAAGAGTATTTACCTGAGCTAGCTCCTGTCTTAAATAGCAGAAATTTATAACTCAGCCGTATTCACTTAAGTAAGCGTAGGTACAATTTACAGGAAAGCTCTAGTCTGGAATGATGGTATAAATAATTAATTAGAATGCTAACGGGTCTTTAATTAAGCCTAAGCTTAGACCGGTTAGTCTTACAGGAAGATACGGTTCATACGCACGATTAAGCGAAGACCAGAATAGAATGTGATTTAGACCCGACAAGTTTGGAGACTTGTATAATATGGGTAAACTCAACACCTTCTGGATTTTGAGATAAAACCGATAAGGTTTGACCCATTTCGGCTAATTTATGTAAACTTGTTACATAAACCTAACCGATCGCGTAATAAGCGTAACGGGTAACCGAATGGATCACGAACAGGTTTCCTAAGTTAATATGCCTTAAATATGTTGTGGTATCAGTAGGATACCTTCCATTATGCCCAAAACGAGTTTAATCTCAATTTAAGCCCCGTAGGGGTATTTTGGTCATTTACCTAAGGCATATATACTACCTGTCATACCACTATTCAAACGAAGCGACCATAGGGTATAACCTCGGAAGGTTATTCCCCACATACTATGGTCACCTAATGTATTTGGTCGGATCCTAATGATCGACCAAACTGGGTCGGGTTCGAAGGTATAGGCGATTTATTAGATCGCCTACCCTACGACCCTAGACAACGTGGTAATCAGTGGGCATAGTCCCAAGGGACTATGACCAACGTGATTACACTCACGTTGCGAAGTTCAAACGAACTTCGCATTGACCATTACTGGTCAACGCTGAAAGTCAAACAAAGTTTGACTTTCTGACTCGAAAAGCAATAAAATAAGGAAAAGAACGAAAGAATACTTACGAAGGGTCCCCGAATGCTAAACTCGATTCAAAAATCTCAGGTATGAAACAAATGTTTCAACTTAGAGTTTCTCAAATCAAGTTTCTAGTGATTTTAGCAATGGGGGGTATGGGGTATTTATAGGAATACTCGAACCGTTAAGATCGTTTCATGGAAAACGTGCCTTAATCCCATCCGTACATGTGTTGCAAAGTTATGGTGTTTAGGTGTTTAAATTCCATCCATACATGTGTTGCAAAGTTATGGTGTTTAGGTGTTTAAATTCCATCCATACATGTGTGGTTGTGAATTAAACAACGGCTAATACATCGAATCTGGTCCCGAATGCGAAAAACGAACCAAATGACGCGATGAATGGATTTTTCTTATGGCGAACACTAAAATAAAATATTTTAGTGCTTACATAAATTTTTGGATGTCCGGATGTATTCAGAACGTAAGTTATGCGCGAAAGTGCAAACTTGTGCACTTTTTGACACTTTTAGTCCCTGATCCTTCTACACTTGATCTTAACATGCTTTCTTGCACTTCGAGCCCTCTAACTTGACTTTTATGGGCCTTAAGACATAACCATACTTTGTTAAGTCCTTGGGTAACTTTATGGTTACCCGATAAGTCTTAATTTCCAATGTTTACGCTTTAACCCCTCGCACACGAATTTGATCACAACTTTCTCATACGATAACGAAACTTTATGAAATTTTAATCGTGCATTCTAGTGAGCATAATTTACATTTACAAAGCTTCGGGTTTGTCAAAAGGTCACTCAGAGGTATATCTTTAACATGTTGACACATTTAACCCCTGTAGTTTGTAATCTCTCACTTTTAGCTTCGTATGATCCATGATTCATTCGTTTGAAGGTATGAACATTGTGTAGGGTTAATGTTCATTATATTTATTCACAGTTGACACTTAGAATCCGTATAAACACATACTTTCCATGTTTGTCAACTTTAGTCCTTTTATAACATTCTTTCACACGTTCAAACTTTATGACACGTGTCAACACATTATAGGACGTGAATTTTCGAGGTGTTACATCCTCACCCCCTTAAAATAAATCTCGACCCGAGATTTACTGAAATAAGTAAGGGTACTTTTCTTTCATCGTGGATTCCAAACTCTCACGTGAATTCGGGACCTCTATGGGCATCCCATTTGACCTTTACAATAGGTACATGCTTCCTTCGAAGCTTCTTTACCTGTCGATATTCAATCGACAAAGGTTTTTCCACTAACTTTAAGCTCTCATCTATATACACATCTGTATAGGGTATAACCAGTGATTCCTCAGCGAAGCACTTCTTCAGATTGCAGATGTGGAACACATTGTGAATTCCACTTAGCTCTCCCGGTAAGTTTAACTTATAGGCAACTGAACCGACACGTTCGATAACCTCGAAAGGCCCTATGTATCTTGGGCTTAGCTTGCCTTTCTTACCAAACCGCATCACTCCTTTCCAGGGTGATATCTATTGTTGAATCTTATTCTTTAATAAGAATTTAGGAGGTTTGCTATTTTCATAATCCTAAATTTTCTGCCGAATACTGGCATCTTACTGATGATTATGAATTTGCGTGATCTTATTGATTGTCTAAAATGCAATTTTCAGATCTTAATGTTTGGACTTACCAAACTATTGTCCTATCAATGAACGTTTATCATTCCATCTATACAAGGTTTTCAAGGGAGTAGCCTTGATACTTATATATCGAATATTATAGAGAAGTTTATCTTAAGGTGAGATGGTTATTCCAACCATCACTTAACTAATATTAAGGGATAGCTAATCCTTGTCGTTAGTCGAACAATTCGATGATCCTGGTTAGCTGATGGCAAATTCTTAATCGTTGCCTAATTAGGATTGCGGCATGTATGCATAAGCAATGTGAACCGTCTTTCTTATTTAATAACATAAAACCCTCAGAATATTGAGTCAGGCTTTATGTGCCTATGTTTTAAAACCTACTTAATCAAGGTTTCGATTATTCCATAATCAATATGGAGTTTTCACAATACTCCAGCCCACGGCGGGCTACAATTCTTAATTCTACCTGCCTTCCAGGAGGTAAGCAGGGACAACCTTTAAGAAGATAATTAAGACACAAGGAGGCTACAGAGACTTTCCATATCTCAGGCTCCAGTTCATCCATCATTGTCCGTGCCAAATGAGTGACACCTTTATGTTATAAGTCCTCGAATTCCTTAATCGGGAACATTTACTGGGAAAAAAAAATTTCCATTTTTGGATATCTTCCTTGAATACTACTAGTCGACTTTAGTACAATATGATCATTGGGATATCTCAGGGGTTCCATGTATTAAACCTCCATACTGATCAGACATGGAAATAATCTATGGGACACACTAGGATACGCCAATCCTCATATGACACTTTAATCAAACATAGTTTGGCATTCTCAGGCGATAGAAAACAATGAGAAAATAATTAAAATAACATATGTTGTCGTACTCTATGCAAAGAAAGGGTGCTCTTAGATTTTCGGAAGGATTCCTTGCCGATCTATAAGAATCGGTTACTATGGTTTCCTTGGTAGTTATACCTTGTGGATGATAATAAAAATTTTTGCTAAGTTTATGGTTCATGAAGATTTATTATTGCCTGTATAAAAAAACAGGGCACTTAGCAGAAATTATCATTGATACATGATAAGGAAGTTTATTGGAAGAATCTAATATAAGGATGACTGTTGTGATTTTCTCGAGTCACATTTGTCAAGAGTGCTAACACGTTCTTAGGTGTTAACAAGGATTTGAATCTCTTGAGTAGGTTTCACCATCTTGGCCGCGTAGGCTAGGTTTCACCTTTAAGATTTCCTTTAAATTGCGTACTGGCAGGAAAGTAAGGATATTTATTTTATTCAGGATTTTTATCATAAATCCTAATTTATAATTTAATGATAGCACAAATGGCCTAGTCACGTAGACAAGTTTAATTTGTAGGCCTTGATTTTATAGCATCGAGGCTTCAAGGTTTGAATCAAAGTTCATTACCTTTTCTTGACAGGGAGTTGTAGGCTACCTCTGTCTTTAGTCCCAGAGGACGTTAGTTATAGCCCGTGGGCACTTCATCCATAAGGGATGATTATATAAATAAGGAAATTTAGTATATCCCAAAATGACTTATGTGATTTTGTCATATCACATTTTGTCGAGCATGTTAATATGCTTTCATATGTTTAATAAGGATTTGAATCTCTTGAATAGGTTCTACCATCTTGGCCTTGTATGCCGTGACATTTAGGCTAGGTTTTTCCTTTAAGATTCTTTTAATAATTAACGCAGAGCAATCCTAAATTGAATTGTTAACAAGGATCTGAATCTAATTATGGAACTACCATCTTGGCCCTGTCTTAATGTGACACATGGCTAGGTTTTGTCCTTTTTAAATTTTTGCCATTTTATTATAATGGTAGATCTTATAATATAGGAATGATACTTTAAATATAATCGTTCCTTTAAAATTTAACAAGTATATGGTTGCCCTAAACGGGACTTCTATAGCAATTGACTTGCCCATGCAAGGGCTAATCAGAAAAATAACAAGGGAACCAAATAAGGTAAAATGAAACAAATTTGGATTTTTCCTATGTTCTTGTCTAGACTCAAGAATGTGCAATTGTGTAACTGAGATTAAACACAAAAGACTAGTGTTTAATTCACTCAGTGTTGGCTCTGATACCAACCTGTTACACCCCGACTTTCCACGTGTCACCGGTGGGCCCGGTGGGGGAGTATCGTGACGTGGTTGGCAACATAATAGTCAAACAACACAATATATAAATGCACAGCGGAAGCAAAAGATAAATATATTACAATCCGAATATAACGTAATATCAAAGTATTACAACGGAAAGTAAAGGATCCACAGGCGGATCTTAAAACATATCATTTGTTCAACAGACTTTAGACGCCTAGAACTTGCAAGATTCCTTATTAGCGCCCTGAGCTTCCAGCCAATTACGTTCAGTACCTGTCACTTAACCCTTTTGGAAAATACGTCAGTTTTCACTGGTAAATACACTCAACCGACTCATTTTGAAAAGAGTTTAAGAAAATTGATTTAGATGCACTAGGCACAAAACCTTTTGACACTTCGATTAAAATGCACAGAGGCAAAATTTACCTTTTATAACTTGGGAAAATTATTTGTATAAAATCTTGTATACAGTTTTACTTATTTGTCGTCCGTTAGGGCCGGTTTGTAGGGCCGGACTAGATTAACTGACACGCCACAGGTATAATGCCCACGGGCTATCATCCTCTAAGTGGATTACCAGTTCCGGTATAATGCCCACAAGGATGATATCTCGGAGTGGATTACCAGTTTTTTCATAATGCAGCTGTCAGGTGTATGCCTACACCCCGTGCTTAGGTCGTGGCCATTTCGTAAAATGATGCCAAGGATATCCGGGACATGGTCATTAACCCCCAAGGGCCATACATCAAATAATACAGAATAAAACGAGTTATGTAATACATTAATCACAATCCGGTTTAAATGTCTACATACCCGACCAAGCGGTACTTTTAT